>VDFB02079655.1:0-20166 GCA_007258455.2 Sequoia sempervirens | reverse complement strand
TTTTATAAAGCTCTATTTGTATGAATTTTTATTATTAATATTGCATGCAAATTGAATGCAATGGTGAAAATTGAAAATTTGAAGGCGGGGATATAAATTGTACTTATTGTCTTCTTCACCTATAAGGGAGATCTAGATAAATTTGAGAATTTATTTAGATATATATTTTTAATGTGTCTATTTTAACGGTAAGTCCATGAATACAATAAATAATTGAAAATTTTGGATGATTTACAATCTATCATATTTAATGATTTTATTTTAGTTAGATAGCCTTGTAACTTGGGGATAAGGTAAAACAATGTGATGAGTGACTAGATAATTTACCAAGGGTAGAATCATGTGTTTTGAAACATCCTTTGTAATACATCCAAGCACTAAGATCATCATATGAGAGTTTATCATTCCCTATTCAACTTGGATCTTGGCCATATTAGAGTATTTCCCAAATTTTTATCTCAGTGACAGTCATGTGGTTCCAAAAATGAACATGCTCATTATGATCATTTTCCATTGGAAAAAAACTAATTAATGAAGTGAACAAGGAGAGAAGTCAAAATCTGTATATTTGAGGGGTCCTATCCTTTGAAATGAGATTTTGAAGCTTCACTGTGAATCGTAGCATCATAGCTGACAAGCATCAAGATGAAAAAAATGAATGAATTTCACATCCTTCTGGATGGTTTAAAGGGAATGATCAGGTCATATTCAAGTCTAGCTACATATATTTTACCTTCTTGGAGGAAAATTAAACACTACTACCATTTGATAAGCCTATATTTCACCTATTATCTTTAAGTTGGGATATAAATACCTTACATATTCAAATATAAGATTTTGAACTTAGTTGGGATTGTAATCCAAAATATATGACATTTTGTTGTCAAACACCATTCATCTTTAAGAATACCAACTCAACTTCATGAATCATAGAGCAATTTTGCTTCCTCCAAATAACAATATAAATCCTTGTTAAGTGATGTTATAAGATTTATTGTTGGTTTCCCAATTCACTCTTATCATCATTACTAACATAAACATTAGTAGGGTGAACTATATACATGGTGGACACAAGCAAGTTGCTTGAAGAGTAGATGGGTTTTTTAATATTTTTTATAGTCCTCAAGGACCTTTTTCCTCTTGAGAGCTTTGCTATATAGTGTGTTGATAGGGGAAATGGATTTTACATGTTTATCAAGATGAACGAGTGAAATATAATTGATAGTATCTATACTTTTTGTTCATCCATATGTATGTTTTTATCAAGATGAACTATTGAAATCCAATTGATAGTAGCTATACTTTTTTTAATCCATACATAAGACTTTATCAAGATGAACTAGTGAAAGCCAACTAATAGTATCTAGTTCATCCATGCATAAGATTTGACTATGTAAGACCATATCAAGACTTTATAAACATTTGGTACATAAAATGAACTTTACCATGAACTTAACATAGAACTATAGTTTAAATTAGAATAATTTAAACTAATTTATTACACATAAAAACATTTATATTTAAATATTGAAGATGCTAATATCAAAATAAGTAGAGCTTAAGTTTATTTATTTGACTTCATATTTTTTATCTAATCAAAACAAATTCTCAATCCTTCAAAACCGACAGATTTTTTTTATGAATAGTATGTCAAATTATATTAGTTTCTTAAAATATACACATAGTAAGTAGAGTTGAGTATGATTTTATCTTTATGATCAAGCCAAGTGTCCCCACAAGAATTAAAAGGGCGCAACTTCCACAAACTGTGGGTTTTCATTTCTTCAACTTTTATGGGTATATTTACTGAAGTTGATATTTCTTGAGTATAAGTTTGTATCAATTACCGCCATTGAATCTTATGCATGTAGAGAATCAAACTTTTGAGGTCACCTATATGTCAGCATTCATGTCCAAAATATTTAAAAGGTATAAAAGTAATAATTCAAAGAGATGTGTCACATTCTACCTTTGAAAGTTCCCTATGGAAAACAAAGCAAAATTATACCTTTTAACTCTCAAGCTTATAGTTACGCTTGTTTATTAAGTCAAGAGTCCATAAGAAAGATGTGAGTTGACTTTCCAAAAACATTGACATTTTCAAGTGGATATTTTATTTATTACTAGTAATCGCACCTTCATGTGCAATGGGTATGAAGATTTGCGGAGATCAATATTTTAATTTATGGTATTCTATTTGAAATATAGAAATTGTAAAATGTGAAGTGTCAAACTTTTTTAAATAAATGAAGTTATGCACATACATTTTATTGTCATTTCATTATAATTAAAAAAATATGATTTTGAACTACAAGTCATTTTCTAAAAGTAGCAAAGGGTATTTTGGAAAAGTACAATAACCAGTATAAAGGCAGAAAATTGCAAGGAAATATAGTTTAAGATTTATAAGATGATTCGAGCTCTACTATTCAATGTATTCAACTGTGCAACAACATCTATTATACAGTGAAAATTAAATAAGATTTGGTTTGTGTCAGGCCAGTCCCTTGGCTTTTGACATGTTGTCTTTAAAGTACAAGAACCAGTATAATTGGTATTTTTGCAAAGGACAATAACTAGTAAAATGGCTGAAAATTGCAAGGAAATATTTACTGTATAAGTCAAAGTATGTAAAGAACAATGTATTAAGATTAACTTGTGAAGATGATTTGATTTGTACTGTAACTATTATGAAAATAGCTCTGGCAACCACTACATTTGCAACTTCAGTAGCAGCTGCTATACATTCAATAGAAGAAGGAAAAGAAAGTTAGCCAAAAATTTAGACTGTGAAGTGAACATAAAATTAATGCCTTCATTTACCTGATAACAATAGAACTGTAATAATGAAATTAAAAACAACAAAACTAATCTAGCCATGTAGAGATTCCCATAAAAAAATTCATAGAAATAATGGCAAGTGAGTTACCTCAAGTTGAGTTAGCAGGAAAGGTCTGGCAACCATTGCATTTACAGCTGCTATACATTCAATAGTAAAAGATGTTGTTAGAAAAGTTGTAACAATAGTTATTACAATAGGATTTAATATTGAAAAAGCCATAGATAAAACAGCCTTCATTTAATAGAACTGTAATAGTAAAATAAAACACAAGAAAAGTGAGATTCTCATAAAAAAATTGACTGAATTAATGGCAAGTGAGTTACCTTAAGATTCAACGCACATTGTGTCAAGTTGTCAATGATGCCAAAGAGAAAAATAGGTAGAGTGTATAGGAAAAATCTTCATGGTAGTCTTGAAAGGAGACTCCTAATAAAGTGTAGGTGAGTTGAAAATGTGCAGAATAAAGAGTTTCATAAAAGAGCAACTTTCAAGCAACACATGCTACACATGTATCTTGTAATATAAAGTATAATCAAGATATGTATTTTTCAACATTTACATATGAAAATTATCCTCCCTCTTGGCACAAAAATGGGGATGATAGGCATACACAGTTTGTATTCCACAAAGATATAGCTTGTATGAAAATATTTGCTGCATAAAAAAATGCTTCCATTCCATCAAAAATTGGATCCCTACAAAAAACCAAATACATCTTTAGTTTCTTGATTGTAGATATAGTAATACAAAGCATTTTTAATTTATCTTAAACATTTTTGAATTGACAATTGAAACTTAATTATTAATTGCAAAAGTTAAAATCTACGAAAAATAGGAAGTGAATTTTTTTTAGGAACCTCCCAAAGACAGATTGCAAAAAAGGAAACTGCAAGTTTTTGGTTTAATTGAACAACAAAGTGCAATAAATTATAAGTATACCAACCTATAATTTATTGTTGAAAATTATTTGAGAATGTCAAATGATTGAAGTTGATAGTGTTGACAGTTGAGCCTCCTCTTTCATCCTTCGTGCAACATAAGGGTTGTCTTGCATACGTGTGTATCTGTGGAATGTGAATGAAGGGTGGATACGAAGACCTCCAAGATGAGTGACTCTGGAAATTGCTGTGAATGTCAACCCTTGCCGGTCAATGTTGCCAATGTCAATGGTGGCCCTTTCAAGTGTAAGGCCATGTGATTTGTGGATGGTTAAGGCCCATGCCATTTTTAGTGGAATTTTCCGCCGCCCACCACGGATCAAAGGGGTAATAGGGACATCTGTTGGATTGTTTGGATCCCAAGAAGGCCCTATGTAATGCTTGAAGCGAACAACAACAAACAAGGGGAGTTGTGGTGGTTTTTCGCTCTCCTTGTAGATAATGTGTTTGACTTGTCCAAGAGCACCATTGATGAGATCTGTATCAGTCCATATATTACAACTTAGCATCACCTTTTGGTTGACACATAATAGGATCATAGGTTGGAGTTGTTCATCGTCTAGATTTAAGTGTGATGAGCTCCCTGTTTGCTCTGCAATGGATAAGACAATGGGTTGTGCCAAAGACAACAACATATGCTTATTATGGAGTGACACCATTTCATTGGTTGCAAAAAGATGTATGGATGATAAGAAAGAACTTTGTTCTGTGGCTGTTAGTGTTGAGCTTGAACGTGACATTAGCAGTTGCCAATCTGCAATTGTAGGTTGAGCCTTCCTTAAATTGCACAAGAGTTGACGAAATAGAATTTGAGTGGGATCCTCTCCGCTCTGACGAAATATTTTGGTAAGTGTAATCACTGTTTCAATGCTACGCCATAGTGTGCCACCATAGGAAGAAGAAGAGTACATAGGAATATCCTTGACTGGCGGTAGTTGGCCCAAGTCTCCAAAGAGCAGGATGGAACGACCTCCAAACGGAGTGTGGTTATGTGAAGGGAAGGCTTCGCGCAAGCGAGTGTCAATACGTTCTAGCAGCCTTGGACCGATGAAGCTCATTTCATCTATCAAAATGTAGCGAAAAAAGTACATTTTTTCTTGGAAGTTTGCTAGCATTTGGCCCTGCAAGGGAGCCATCTCTTTGATGGGAATGCGAAGTGCAGAATGTATTGTTGCTGCTCCAATATTGAATGCTGCAACACCTGTAGGTGCAAGAAGTAGGAGAGAAGTTTGACCATTTGGAGCTGAACCATTGAGTGCAGTCCTGATTTTTTTGATGAGGTGTGACTTTCCGGTGCCTGCAGTTCCTTGAACAATTATTCTTAGTGGTGGTTGGTAAGTGTTGGAAGATAGGTGTGACAACACTAAATCCAATGTTTTTTGTTGTTCGGATGAAAGGGCGTGCGTGGTGTTTACATTGGGTGGGGACTTTGTGGTGTTTACATTGGGTGCGTGGGTCTTTAGATAGAAAAAGACAGAGTCTGTGAGTACTCTTTAAGTTGTTTCTGGTACAAGTTTTCTTAAACTTTTTAAAGTTTAGACAAGTGTAAATAATAAATGCCGAAAATAAGCAGACTTCAAACCCATGAGGCTTCGCTTTCTATCTTTCTCTCTTCATAGCTAAATGTTTGTTTGCTTACATTAGCATACAAAAAGAAGTGGTCCCTATGGTACGTGGTATCTTTGGTTTGTCTTCATTTTCTATCATTTCTTTCCTTAAAATGTCATATCCTTCAGGGGTGCCTTTAATTGATCTGTTTTCAGTTTAGGGTAACAGTTTTAT
This sequence comes from Sequoia sempervirens, assembly GCA_007258455.2. Taxonomy (NCBI): domain Eukaryota; kingdom Viridiplantae; phylum Streptophyta; class Pinopsida; order Cupressales; family Cupressaceae; genus Sequoia; species Sequoia sempervirens. The sequence continues at coordinate 14,604 of VDFB02079655.1, read as the reverse complement.
AGATATGCATATCTCTATGTGTTAATAATATATTTATCATATCTATCTATATTAAAAACCTCAATTCTTTATAGGAATGTATTTAGCTTTTAAAAAATCTACAAAATTTAATAAATCCATGCTCAAAGAATTACTGCTTCTATAACTTTGGAAAGAATTAGAGACTTCAAAAGTTATATGCGAAATGTCTTCAACGTTAAAATAAGCCACACAATTTGAACTCATGCTACAAAGCTAGTAATTTTTTACATTTTGTGATACTCTAATCGAGAGAGCAAGATTTCATAATTTTAGCAAAAGACTATTTTAGCTTTAAAGTCGGACGCAAGATTTTTTTTAAGGCTAAAATCTGTTAGTTTTGCATGTATATAGTTAAAATGTGTTACAAGTTTAAAAGCAATCCATTCTCTAGTCTCAAAGAGAGTGGAGCTCACTAGTTGAGCACTCCAGCAGCACAAGGGAAATTCTTCACTCCAACAAAAGTCATGAAATTATGGGTCAGCCCCTGCGTAAGAATGTTTCGGGTTTAGGATACTTGAAAAATTGCATTTTTGTCATGCTCTCGATTCGCTCTTTTAATGAAGTTGCTTTGAAGCTCCATTTTGTGTGACATCAATTAGTGCTAGTGTTCCATACAAGTAGATGACGTGCGATCAATGTAGTCTGTGTTTGTTGATGTGGATGTGGGTGAGAGTGGAATGCGTTGATAGTGTTTTTGGTTTACATTTAAAGAAACGAATGTTCTGCTGGATAGGCAAAGGGGTAGTTTTAGTAAAAGGTGGCAACTTTCTTGGGCACTTATATCATGGTCAACAATGTTGTCAATAAGCATTTTTCTAAAAGCTATAGGTGTTGGCTTGTCAGGATCTAAGCTAGTCGAAATACGAGAAAGCATTGCATGATATGTTTCGGATTTGGTTTCTGCTTTTGCTGCATACTTTGCTATATATTTGAGCACTGCATCTATTGAGAGAACGGGTTGGAAATCTACATTTTCTCACCAAATAGAGAGGATTGTGGGGTTGTGAAGGTTCAAGCGGTCGTCATTGCAAGCAGGGGTGTGCTTTGGTAGGCCACTCTCAATTGAAAGGGTTGAGGTATCTTGGATGGGCCAAGGGGCTTTGTAGCGGCATTCATGGGTGGCTCCTTTTTTTTCGCAAGCATGTGTTCAAGGTACAACGTGTATGGCGTTGAACACAGTTGAGCAGTTCATTGTAGTCATGTGAAGGGTTCGACAACATAATCATTCTTGTGTCCATTAAGCAGGGGTTGGCAAAGGTAGATTGTTGAACCCTATCATTTGAAATTGGATGGTAGTGTGGGTTCCATGCAGAGACATATTTGTCAATGTAGTTGAGTGCATTTTGTACCGATGCGAGATTATTCCATTGTAGTTTAGCAATATCAGGTGCTTGTTTGAGCCAAACAAAGCCATGGACATGTGCAAATCCTCGGTGTTGCCATTCATACCTGGAGAGTGGAGATCTTAGTAAGCAATTGGTGTATGGAAAAGATTTTAAAAAAAAGATGTGAAATATGTTTACCTATACCAGTAGTCAGTTGTGCAAAGAATCTTTTCCAAAACCTCTTCATGAAAAGCAGTGAATTTGTGATGCATGTCTAGTGCAGAGAGGTGTGGGTTTTGCACTATATTATGGATCCTCCTTTGAGATGCAGTTGTAGGATTTGTTGGTGCAGTAGACGGCATGACGTTGTGTAGGTCAAGCCATTTAGTATTTGTTGTGCTAAGGGTAAAGAATAGAGTCGGGCAACCAACCTGAATAACCATGTCAAATAGCTCCCCCCTATGATGACTCCAAAAGGGGCGTGTGCCACGTATAATTGAACCAAACCGCATAACCTAGTATGTAAGCTTGTCGTCGGGAAGGTCCTTCAATCTTTGTCGCAAGGAAAGTATTGTTGTTGGTAAGCTACATTCCAAGTGTTTTTGAACAAAAACAGAAGCTGTGGACTGGCTTCAATGGCGCATAAGAATATTAAGTATGAAGTATCTAAATCGTGGGTGTTGGCCAAACCTATTATCATGGTATCTCAGAAGGTGGAGAGCATATTCATGTAACTTGACCTCTTTCATATTTTGTTGGTTGAATGTAGTTGTGCCCTTTGGAAACAATGTGGGGAATGCCATAACAAATAATCCATCAGTGGTGTATTCATTGATGGGCGTTAAAGAAATTGGTGGCCAATCAACAGCAGGAGTTGGGCGTCCTTCCCCTAATTGCAACAAGGCTCGTAATTCTTCCACTTCTGTACGGGCAGGGGGAATATTGGCCACAAACGATGTTGTTGCTTGCACATTCTCTTCAAATTGCTCTTCATCTGTATTATCTGTTTCCATCAAACTTACATCAGAGGGATTTGAATTTGAGGTTGTTGCATGTAGAAGGTCTGAGATGTCAGTGGAGGCAATAGGCAAGCATAAGAGAGATGCCTCATCTAACTGTACATCTTTGTAGTAAGGGTCATTACAAATCTTATATTGTAAAGCCTTGTGAACACGTGTTCTGCAAACATAGAAGCTATACTACTGGGAAGGAACATTTTTTTTGTTAACTATGAGTATATCAAGGTCATGTATATGTCATGGTAAATAAGTTGCAATTATAGTAATATCCTGAGGAAAACAAATAGTGTGGCCACTATATTTTAATTGGCCCCCTCTTGCATAAGTAACTTGGAGTACAAGGCTGACACGTGCTATAAGCATCTCCTCGATTTGAGTAATGTGTTGCAAACATGCAGGCTATTCACCAGGGTCCATGTTGTTCCACTTTGAGAAACGATTGCCATTTTTTTCTGAAATGCACCTTGAACAAGCAATACTACCATTGAATTGCCTAGTTTTTATTCCTGGATATCGTTCCATGCATACTTGGCATGTTGAGAAGTTTGATAGGCTATCCAACTTTGAACGGAATGAATTTCTAGCAGTGTAATAGTTTGGAGGAAATAGTGGAGGATTTTGGGTTTGGGAGGGGGAGTTGGGTTGTAATATAGAATGCATATGTGATGTGGGTAATTGTAACAGAGAGGGATTAATGGAAAGAGAGGGTGTGGATGTGGAAGCTCCTGCATGGAGGTTGTGGCGGTTTGCTCGTCTCCCTCTATTAAAGGAATCCTTCTTTGCATGGTACCTTAATCGTTCCAGATGGTTACGATGAGAACGCTTTGCTTGCAAAATGTTTGCTTGATTTTCCATGATGGGGATTGCTGGGGAACAAAGCAAAGCAATATTAATATTTAGAAGAATTTATTGGAGATAACTTTGGAGTGTGACATTAACTTTTCACATAGGCAAAAAAGCATTAGACTCTTTAAAATTCTATGTGTGGGAGTGAGGGTGGCTAGGCAGCAAACATTGTATTGTTGTGTGTATATGCCCCTACCATAACCATGAAGTTACAACAATTTGCATTTACAATAAACCCTCAATTGAATGCCTTGGATAATATGACTAGCCATAATGCTTGAAGTTACAAACAATTTGTATTTACACAACCCTCAATTAAATGCAAAGCTGAAAATAAGAAGAGGGATTAATACCCAAAAGTAGAAAGATCTTTTAAAATACCATATAATATGACTGGCCATAACGCTTGAAGTTACAATTTGTATCTACACAACCTCAATTGGAATGCAAAGTTTGAAAATAAGAAGAGGGAATAATAGCAAAAGTAGAAAGACTTTGTATTGTAGTATATTTTGATTGTAACAAAAGTTGTATTATGTACTAAAAAAAGATATAGGAACATTTGGTTTTGTAGTAAAAAGGCCTAATAAATGATATATGAATCACAAGTGAATGTCTTGAAAATAGTTTTATACCATGCATTTTGGGTTATGAACAAAGCCATTACAATTCATCTGAGCAAAATATCTACTGCATCATAGAAAGGTTGCATTTAAACAAGTTTTTGAGTAGTATTTAATGTTTGGTATCAAACATATAATCCCCAGTTGAGTTGCTACAATCTTGACTTAGAGATGGCAATATTGTTTGATCTCACCAACATAAGGATATTATAATTTTCAGTTTTAATCTTAGTAACCAAATACAAATTTTGACAAGGAAAATTAAAAGCAAAATTTTTACAGATTGTTGTAAAAGAAAAGAATCCATTGAATTATTGAAAACTATATTTGTGACTAATTTACTATAAAAATTTCATGTTATTTTTTAGTAATCAAATTTTTGATAGACCTTTTTTTGTTGTACCAAATTTAATAGCTTCGATGATCTTAATTGTTACTACAACCACCTAATTGATGGTGATATTTTGCATTGATTTTTTTATTTGTAAAATATTGTTGCACTCTATGGGTGGAGTCAATGAAGTGGTATTTAGAAATAAGACATTGCAAGAAATTCTATCTAAATTGTTTCTACTTAATTATATTTCAATCACAAATTACTCACTATTGTATGATGACCTTGATTAGCTGTTGTTAAATTTGATAGAACCTTGATGCTTTAAGCACATCAATTCAAGAACTTGTACCTTGGATGAATTAGTGGGGTTCATGCTCATAGGAGATCTTTAGGAGTTCCTATGGGATATTAATATATTTTTTCCTTGCATTGAATTTTTTTCTCATCCATTGATTATTAATAGATATTTTTTTCTCTCTAAGTCTTTTAGAGCTGGTTGAGAAAGCTATTGCTATTTTTCTAAACACAAGCAGATGCAATTATTGGATTAGCAGGATGAAGTGGGCGTTCCTGGTCTACAACTTATTCTTCAAATCAACTATGCATCGACTTATAGGGATCCAAAAATGAGAAACAAACCCTTTGAATAAGGAAGTTAATAATAATAATATTTTAAAATCTATATAATATTTTAAATATACTAATAATAACTATTTAGATATGTAACAACAGTTTTAAACTATTAAATAACTATATATTAATGTAATTATAAATATATAATTGGTAGTTTAAATATAATATTTTATAGTATTATGTTAATAGATACAATTATTAGAAGAGTTAAATTAATTATATAATATAAATTATAATTATAATGTAATTATATATATTATATTGTATAATATGTTAAGTTATAATTTAATATTAATATTCATATACAATATATAATTATATTTATATTAATTTAATTTAATTTATACTATATTACAAATCATAATTATTAATTATCCTATTTTTAAATTTATATTTAACAACTTTTTATTCTAGAATACAATATATAAGAATATTAATATAATTTTTATATATAATATTAAGTATATTATATATAATTTAATTTGTGTATATAATATTAAATATAATAATAATAACTATTTAATAGTAACAACCATTTTAAACTTTTAAATAATTAAATCTTAATTTAATTATAAATATATAACTAATAATTTAAATATAATATATATATATATTATTATTATATTAATAAATACAATTAATAAAAGAAATAAATTAATTGTATAATTTACATTTTAATTATAATTTAATAATTATATATTATAGATTTTTTAATATATTAAGTTTTAATTTAATATTAATATTAATATACAAATTTGTTTTCTTCTGAATTGCATCTATTTCCTTCTTGCTAGGAATATTAAAGATGGAAACCAACTTAAGGGTGGTGTATTTTTAGCTGATTTACTATTTTCTTCTTTTCACCATCACCATTATTTCTTTGAATATCTCATATTTCATCAAGAGTGGAAATTAAATATAAAATTCTTCTATCTTATTGTAAAAAAGTCAATTAATTTCCACTATGATCTTTGGAAAACATTATACGTGGGATTTTGGTCTCTCTTATTGGTGCCTTAGTTGTCATGGAACATTTCTTAGCCTGCAGATAAGCTACGTAAGTCATGAAGCTGCAAGTAGTTTTGAATTCATTACTGTTTGTTCCTATAAACAAACTAACCGTTAAAATTTACCTGCAATAAATTTTTTGCAAAGAAATCTTTTTGCATTGCTTTGCCTAGGAAATCAAAGGTAAACCAAATGAAGATTTTCTTATGGGCGGTAGTAGAACATATTTTCAAAGTGAAATTAGTTTGAGGATGATCCAAGTGTTCATTATAGCTTTTACATAAATCTTATAAAATGGGTTTTGTTGAAATGTTCTTTGAAACTTTTAAGCAAATGAATATGGCAGGTGTAAAGTCAAAGTAAACAACCTTTTCTAGCATCCTCTCAGACTATGCCAAAATGGGATATTTAGAATAGGGCAGGAACATCCACCATAGCATAATTCAGGATAATATCTGTCAGACATCGTAGTTGTGAATACCTTGATAGACTTGTGTGCAAAATGTGGAAGCATACACCACAAGGCACGCAAACTGTTTAGCAAAATGCCCCAAAGAGATGCAGTTTCCTGGGATGTATTGATTGCTCGAAATGTACAAAAGACTCTGCAAGCATATAAGCAAGTGCATTTGGCAGAAGTAAAGCCAGACTCCACAAGTTTTGGTAGCATCCTCCCAGTCTGTGCTAAAATTGAAACTTTAGAACAGGGCATGGACATCATCACAGCATAATCGAAAGGGGATTGATGTTCGATGTAGTTACAAGTTCCCTGCTAGACATATATGAAAATTCTAAAAAGTATAGACGAGGCAGTTGTGTTGTTTGAGTAAATACCTCAAAGAGATGTTGTCTCATAGACTAGAATGGTGGACAGATATTCATGAAGTGGGTCTATTGAGAAGGCCTTGGAAACGTTAAGAAAATGCAATTGGCAGGTGTAAAGCCTAACTCCACAACCTTTGCCAGCATCCTTCCAGCCTGTGCCAAATTGGGAAGCTTTGCAACAAAGTATAGACGCCCATCGAAACATAATTGAAAGCGCATTGTTTACAACAACACAACTACAACTACAACATCTATGAAATCATACACAACACAACAACTGGTTGGCAAAATGACTCAAAGATATGTTCTCATGGAATTCTATGATCGCACGATATGCCCAAAATGGCTTTTGCAAGGATTATTTCAAGCTTTTTGAAATAATGTAAGTACTTTGGAACACCCAGATCATGGAAGCCTCCAAGGGTAATTTGCTTTCCCATAAATTCACAAGTTCTGATTTTTTAATTTCAATTGAAAATTATATTTGATGAATTGAGAAGAATGGATAAAATTGTGTTTTCTCTTTTCACTGAATGTTGATTTGGGATGATAGTTTCATTCACTCTGCTATTGATTGAACCTAGACTGTGTGCCACAGATTTTGGGGTGAGGTTTTCAGTTTGCTTTATTATTAATATGCCCTTGTTGCTACTACTTATGGCTTAGCCAATGCTGCAAGGCTCGACTTTCTCATCCACCACGACATGATTCCCACCAATTTCTGTCATGTGATTTAAGAAAAGCCATGGAAAAAAATCAAAAGGATAGCCAAAGCTTTAAAAACTTTCAAGCAAATGCAATTGGCAGGCGTAAATCTAGACTCCGCAACCTCCATTACCATTCTCCCTACCTGGGCAAAGATGAGGGCTTTGGAACAAGGTATGGACATCCATCAAAGCATAAAGGATAGAGCATTTTTTTCAGATGTTGTAATTGCAACTACCCTGATAAACATGTATAGAAAATGTGGAGGCATAGGAAAGGCACTTGAAGTGTTTAACAAAAATGCCTCTATTGATTCATTTTCAAAGCCTTCCAATAAACCTTTGGGGCAAACATTATGAATGTAGTTTTACAGTGTTAGAAATTTATCTCAGATCATGTAAAAATTTCAAATTAGCAATAAAAAGTCTTGTAGATTTTTCCAAGGCACAGATTTAGCATTAACTCTGTGCAAGAAAGAGAGGCCGGCCAATAGACAGGTTGATCGTTAGAATAAGAAAAGAATCACACTTTGAAATGTGCACATGGGTGCAGCAGGGCGGCACTGGGGTTTGGCACAAAAGTTAAAAACAAAAAAAATAGATACCATTTCACAACATTAACCTTACTGTTTCAAAATCTGATTTATTTTCAATGTTGTTTTACACATTTTGTTCCATTAATTCTTTTCAACACGAAAAACGAACAGCTCGACCCAGATAATTACTCCTCCCAATCTCAAATGCCTCTTGACTGCCACATTTGGAGGCTGACACACACAATGTTCCGCTCTGGGACTTTGAAATCAATGACAGGCCGACCCCTTGCATTTCTCCTCTCATCCGCCAAAACCCAACACCGATACTCCTCCTCCTCACCACTCTGCCGCGACTAATTTTAATAGAAAATATCACAGAAAATTGAACAAACTCTAAGTAATTCGGCTCCCGGATATTCCTTCATTGGATTGCCATTGAAACTGGTTATGAAACTGGAATAACAAATAAGTTTGTTCTTTGTTACTAATTTTTTATGGCTCTACCTATATATAAAAGATATGCCCTAAATTTGTATGGCTCTACCTGTATACAGGGGAGGTTGAAAAGGGTATGCCACAAAAACTATTGCGTGATTTTTTTTAACCCAGAACAACTTTACAGATCAAATAAAACATTGAAACAAATGATCCGACTGAGGTGACTGAAACCAGGGCAAGTGACGTACCTGAAGATTCTGCACAATTTTTGTCTATCTGTGAATCAAAATAAAGCAAACCAAATATAATCTGCAAAATACCACAAAACTATTGCTTTAGATTTAGAAGCCAGTCAAAAATTTCTAATAATGTGCAGCTTTTGAAATAGAGACGGAAGAAAGAAAGAATCGCAGAGAATTCAAACCAGGGCAAATGATTTACCTTGAAATATTTCGCAAAATGTTCCCAATGCTCTATTTTTTTCAATAGTCGAACTGCATCAACAAGCAGATGTTTTTTTGAATAAATGCTAATAAGACAGAAGGGAAGACGACAAGAAGTAATGAACTATCAAGATCTATTGGAAATGGTCTTGCATCTTTTTTAAACCGTCGATAGAGAAAATGGATTGGCAAACTTCATTGAGGGAACGGCGTAATAAGTCGGTGATTAATTACTGCCATCGAGTTTGAATCACAGCTATGAATTCAGAGTAATGTTTCTCCTTCCCCTTAGAAGTTCTCTTGGAAGTTCTTTCCGTCGCTAACAAGTTAGAGATGGAAAACAGGGCAAAATTATGCTTAAGTCTTTTTCTTGCAGTTACGATGTTTATTCAACTGAAGAGTTATGGTGCTGCAGTGGAGGCTGGAGATACTCTTTCGTTGGGTGCCTCGCTTACTGGAAATGACACAATAATTTCAAAGAATGGCACATTTGAATTGGGGTTCTTCAGCCCAAATGGAAGCCGTAACTGGTATATTGGCATCTGGTATGCTAAAATACCAGAGAAGACAATTGTTTGGGTGGCTAACAGGGAGACTCCCGCGAGAAACAGGACTGGCCTTTTGAAGCTATCAAGACAAGGTAATCTGGAACTATTCGATGCAGAGGGCGCATCTATTTGGTCAGTCAACACATCAAACAAGGCCTCCCGGGCTGTGCTATTGGATTCTGGTAACTTTTTAATGCTGAGCGATGACAGTAAATCTGAAACTCTTTGGCAGAGTTTTGACAATCCTGTAGATACCTGGTTGCCAGGGATGACGTTCGGTGGACAGCAAAAGCTAGTCTCTTGGAAAAACTCAATGGATCCTGCTCCTGGGCTTTTTTCCATAAAAGCGGATCCATATGGGGCCAAACAGTTCGTGCTGACATGGAACAATTCTGTACAGTATTGGCAGACCGGAATTTGGGACGGCAAAATTTTCAGCAATGTTCCAGAAATTGAAGACAAACATATCTTCAATATCAGCGTTGAAAGTAATGGCTCTGGTTTGTATATGACTTATTTGTTGATTCCTGGCATCAATGCACTCGCACGTTTCGTCCTAACTAAGTTTGGACAAGGGCAACCGTATGCATTCAAAAGTAGTGATTGGAGCATGTTCTGGTCTGTGCCCAGAGATGCATGCGCCGTCTATGGTACCTGTGGTGCATACGGAACCTGCGACTCCAGAAATCTTCAGCTCTGCAGCTGCGACGAAGGATTCAAGCCCACAGACAATCGCGCCTGGGTCTCGCAAGACTGGGCATCCACTGGCTGTGTTCGGGAGAGCCCGTTAAGCTGCGGTGCCATAAATGGCAACACTGATGGATTCATCGACCTTGGTGTAACTTTGCCGAATGATTACGCTTTCCCATACCCTGCATCCACAATGATAGATTGCCAGAAAGCCTGTCTCCTCAACAGCTCGTGTACTGCATTTACCTTCAATCCTCCTTCAGGCCCCTGCCTAATCTGGTCCGGAGATTTGCTAAACATGCGCAACTCCACTCCATCAAATAGCAATTCAAATGTCTTCATTCGGGTAGGTGCCTCTCAACATTCAACGAAAAGCAAAACCACAAGTATTGTAGGCGTAGCACTTGGTATTGTTGGTGCACTCACAGTTGCTCTGGGTATCTGTTCAATTTTCATTTGGCGGAGGCATCAGCTGCAATCGATAGACAGGACTGCAGATTCCTCGGACTCTTTTCTGAGAATGTTTAGTTACAGGGAGTTGAGAATTGCAACAAGGAATTTCAGGTCTAAGTTGGGGAGCGGAGGATTCGGCACAGTGTTCAAAGGATCTCTACCAGACGGTACGCTTGTCGCCGTAAAGAAAATGGAGGGTTCAAGACAAGATGAGAAGCAATTCCGAGCGGAAATCAGTTCTCTTGGAAACATACAACATGTAAATTTGGTCAGACTTCGAGGGTTTTGTGCAGAAGGATCAAGACGGTTGCTGATATATGATTACATGCCCAACGGCTCTCTCAATTCCCTGCTGTTCACAAGTAATTCCAAAAGTAAGGGGAAGGTAGTGGACTGGAAGACTCGATTTAAGATCGCATTAGGCACTGCCAGAGGGTTATTGTATCTCCACGTAGAATGTAGAGATTGCATCATTCACAGCGATGTTAAGCCCGAGAACATTCTGCTGGACCGTGATTTGACACCGAAGTTGGCAGATTTTGGGTTGGCAAAGCTTATGGGTAGAGATTTGAGCCGCGTGCTGACCACAACAAGAGGAACGAGAGGGTACTTAGCTCCAGAGTGGATCTCCGGTCTTCCCATCACTCCCAAGGTTGACGTCTACAGTTTTGGTATGACGCTCTTGGAAATCATCTCAGGGCGTAGAAACCTGGACTTAAACGTGCCAGATTCAAGTATGTATTACTTTCCCACATGGGCTGCAACTCAATTTCACCAGGGGAACACGATTAATATTGTGGAAGAGGGTGTTGTAGAGGAGGCGGATGTGGAAGAGGTGAAAAGAGCATGTGTTGTAGCGTTGTTGTGCATTCAAGAGGACGAGGGAGTGAGGCCAAGCATGGGGCAAGTGGTGCAGATGCTAGAAGGGAACATGGAGCCTCAACATCCGCAGATTCCGAGCTCTGTGCTCATGGACAGGCCAACAGACAGAAGCGACACAAGCAGCTATAGTAAGTGATAGCAATGTTACTAATTAGAATTAGTCAATAAATTTATGTAGAGGCATGTTATTTAAGCTTAAACGTCAGTTGTCATGTAAATTCAATTATAAGTAGTCAATCAATTTATGTATGCGACTATTTTATTTATGATGTATTTTAAAAATATATTTTATTTAAGAGTAATTTTTTTTATTAAATAGTATTGTTAATATTATGTTTATTATTTAATGTTACTATTTTGACATGTCACATTTAAGATTAAAGATAATAGATTAATTTCATATTTTATCTTTATTAAAAAAAAAAAATTGTTAAAAGTGTTGTATAATGAAATAAAAACATCTCATGTGATAAATATGTTTAAATATTTTTATAAAATATATATTCAACATATTATTATGGAAACTAACACAAATAAAAATATATAATATTCTATGCATTAAATATTAAGTAACTCTTAATTAAACAAATAAGCAAAGCTACCTTTCATTCTTTCTCTATCTATCTATACATTATTTATTATATATTATATAAATATCTATTTTAAATATTTGAAGAGATATCAATCTCAAAGCCTATGGTTTAATTGTTTTTAAGAATAGATAAGCGGGCTGATATCTCGAATATTTTAGATAGATGTATTTAAGATACCTAAGCTAGTAGCATGCAGGTAGATATATGTATTTAAGATATCTAAGCGAGTTTAGATGTATTTGTATTTGAGCATTCTATTGGATCATAAGATCTCTTAAAGCAATTTGGAAGAAGGGTAAAAAGGAACTAATTTTCATAAAACAATAAATTATTGACCTTATATTTCTAAGGAACATAATTGTATCTAATTCAAATGCAACATGGGAGAACCTATAAAATTCTTACCAATGTACTACACAATTTAAGTTAGTGAGATTAGAAATGTTGGGAAGAGAGTTTAAAATTTTACAAAAGATATCTTCTAAATCAATGACTATTTTCTTTACCCATGTTTGATAGATTTATTCAATCAAATTAGAATCTATGGAGAAACTCTTGGTGATCAAATAATAATAGAGAATATATTGAGAAGTCTACTAGAAAATTTTGAACCTATTACTATTATTGAATAATCAAAGGAGTTTTAACAATTATCTCTAGGTGAATTAAATAATTTTAGACAAAATAACAAGGCAAGTCTAAGTTGATTAGCCAAATCCTCCCCTAAAAAAAATACACTTTGTACATATTTATTTGTAGTGCATCCTAGAAGATGTTTCTAGCTACACTAAATATTTATTTGGGTCAAGTTGTAAAGATATACTGTAAATTTATTTAGATATTTTATTGTGGGTTGTAAATTGTTAAAATATTTAATATTAAAAAAACTTAATATAATTTTTTTTTAGGTTTGTGCTCTCATGATTTTGAAACACATGGTTTATGTAATTCCACTTAGTGGTATTTTGTGAGCTAAATTATCTAAAATTGGGTACATATTTAGTGGTTTAAGGGGCTATCATTTATAATACGCTTTATTATAGAGAGCATATGTGAAGCATGACATGAGATGTGTGGTTGCATGGTTATCTATTATGATTGTACACATGAAGGATGTGTTGGAGAAGCTTGATGTTTTGTATATATTTATGGAGACTCTATAAGTGTATTATGATATTTTTAGTATTGAATAATATATTGAGTGTGGATGCTTTTGCAAGATTAGATTTTCCCTCATGATAATTTTTTGGGTATATCTTGTGTAATATTTTATTATATATTTGATCATTAAATTATGGTTACTATGTAGGATTTTGTGCATATTTTTCTCTTATAAGGTTATGTAGGAAGTCATTTTAACAACCTATCAATTTTCTAACAATACATTGTGGTTCAAGGAGGTATGATTTCCCTTGTTTTTCTTAATTCATATTTGAGTATAGATCTAATACAAATTTCAAGACATACCAATGCTAAATAGATTTTATAAATTTTAAGCTATAAAGTGTGTTATGCAAGATGTGATAGTTGAAAATACAAGGTTGTAATTTTATAGATTTATGGAACTACTATTATAGATCTAGGTTTTTTATGTTTAATATGAGGGTTTTATGGAGAAATTTTTAGAAATGACCTTATAAAACATAATGTATCTCACCATTAGATTTAAGATTCCTTAGACATGAATATTATATAAATTCCATATTTTACCACTAAAGCCTAAAGGAAATTTTTTACCCATGTTTAATTTAAATGTATGGTAAAATAGCTAATAAATTTGTAAATTAAGAAAAAAAGTTAAAAAATAAAAATAAAAATAAAAAATCTATATAGATTTTAGAATTTTAAGAAATATACTATGGGGTAGTATGAGGTTTGCATAACCTTATACCCGCAATCACCAAATAATAATATGGTACTTATGTTGTACGTAGAATGGATGGTGGGTTTCACTATATGTGGTTATCAACCCTTGTTATCCCTCAAGAAGGTAGACCCAAGTTTAGCCCCCATGAGAATTTTTTAGAAACCTAAACTTTAAAAATTAAATAAATTTCATAATATCAATCTAGAGTTGAGTATTTACAATTTTAAAAAAATATTCATTGATTCTACCACCATTCCTCCACCCACATAGTGCCACTAAGTGGCCCTATCATCCATTCTACCTAGCCATTATTCACTAATACAATATGGTCTGATCAATATTTTATGGACTATATAGGAAGTGCCCTTGGGCTCCTTTCTATCATTTAAAGAGTATTTTAGTTTATGGGGCATAAATATCAAAATTAATATCATATTTTTAACTCCTTATAACAATCAAAAGGATCACTTTTAAAACTACATAATAGTATAGGTTTAGTCATAATTTTTTTCTTTGTATTGAAATCTCAATATTGAAAACACATTTGAAATGATTAATAGATCATATCTTTTGGATAAAAAATAAAATTTGGATTTAAAATTGGTAATGGATTTTATTTGAAAAATATTGCATAGTAGATTCAAATTTTCTTTACTTAGATGAGTATACAGGTTTGTATTTACTTTAGCATTTATAGGAACCTAAGATTTGAAGTATGATTATGTGAGAGCACTAAAGAATTTATAGGAAATTCTTATGGGAGTTACCTTTTAAGAAACAAATATGATAAAATAGTAGGTTATTCAATTTGAT
>VDFB02079653.1:18659-130243 GCA_007258455.2 Sequoia sempervirens | reverse complement strand
CAATATCTTTCAACCTAGGAACCAATGAAGAACCGTGAATTGAAATTTCATTATGACTAAAGGGTATCCAAAAATATAAAATATCTAAAAATTGAGAAACTTGAAAATTAACTATTTTTGGGTGATGCAAGATTGCCCTTACACCACTGGATGCTCTTGCATCATCTTTGCTCATGTGAAGGTTGTTTCTCTCTATGGCCTAGGGCTTCTTGTTCTATTCTCTCTTCTTCATCAAAGTCCTCAATATGTATAGCCTTTTTCATGTCCAACTCGATAATGGCTATATTTTCTTTAGTAGCACCTTCTTTTTGATGCATTTCCTCTTTTGGATGCTTGAGCTCAACATGATGCTTAGGCTCAAGGCTCTTCTTTGATGCATCTTCTCCTTTTTATAATTCTTTCTCTCCTTCATCCCTTTTAGGAGGTACATAATTTTCTTGAATGGTGCCTTTGTCTTTCCTACTTAGTGTAGACTCTTCGAGTATCTCTACATGGACATTAGTATCTTCTTTCTCTCTAGAGGGTTACCCTTCTAAATCAACCTTTTCTCGTACTTCCTTGACTTGGTGGGACAAATCTTCTTCAAGCTCCTAATCTAAGGTTTCTATGATATATTTGGTTTTGAGAGCCTCAATATCTTCCTTTGAAGAGTGTAACCTTTCTTGATTAGATGCCACCTTATCCAGATTTATGCTTAGTCTACCCTCTGAGTGTTCAATTTAATCATCCTTAAAGGGGTCCTTGGGGTATGTGTAGGAACATCATAGAAAAAATAGGCCCTTAAGTGGAAAAAAATTCAAAAAAATTAGAGTTAGGCAACTTGACATAAAAATTTGAATAAGTTATCTATATTATCTCAAAAATATGTAAGAATAGAATATGTAGAAAATTGAATGTATTTTCTAAATGAATAGGTTTATTTATTTTTTTTAAATCTATTTGGTGAAAATTTGAAATTTCAATGTAGTAGTACTTAAATTTTAGGGAGAAAATAAGAAGTAGGTGTTTGTCTGACCACCCTAACCACAATAAAATGATAATATTTTTTTATAAGATTTTAGATATAAGTAGAGGACTTATGTCCCAATGTTATGCATATTTTTTTGAAATTTTTTCTAGGTAAATAATTAATTATGAATTTTTTATTACAAATTTTAAAAAATATAAAAGCTCATATGTCTCACCACCTTAACTTGGTCAAAACTTCATGAAATTCATTTTTTTAATCCTATAGTATGCAAAGAATAAAATGTGATGCATGTTTTGGATTCAAAAGATGTTGTTTGAAAGCTATATATATTCTTCAATCAACCTATCAATCAAGACTTTAGTTGTAATTCAAATAGAAAATGAGTAATAATTATTTATTAAATTCAAAGTAAAGCATAATTTATATTGGTAGAAAGTTGAGAATCTCCTTTAAAAACCCTTTTCATTTCATCAATTTTGGGTAAGAGAAAAGTTTCCAGCAACATAACTTACAAATACCCATCATATTGCCACTTTTTGGCCCATCATGATCCTACACATACCCCTCGAGCTCTTCAATTATTCCTTTTTCAGCCTCCTTTTGGTGTTTCTCCATCTCTTTAGATATTTGCATAGTGGCTTTCATCTTTGGTGGCTTTGTAGGTGGCAAAGGAATGGGAAAGTTGGTGACAATCTGAGCCATTAGGGCATAAATATTTGGATTTATAATCACCCCATATATTTCAGCAATTATGCCTTGTATGTACTTTGTAAAGGCTTCTAGAAGGGTGAGAGGTGGCATAGTGGTAGTGGCAGTTGTAGCCTTTGGAGCAGAGAGAGTAGGGAGTGGGGGAGGCAAGGAGGTAGATGATAGTGGGGATGTCATGGATGAAGAGGAATCTAACACCATTATCAGGGCCATAGGTGAGGTAGAAACAAGGTAGACTAAGATGTCCATAATAGGTGGTGAGGAAAAAAGTAGTACCTAAGATGCCAAAGGTGGAGGAGTGGAAAAGCTAGTAGCAATGGTGAGATCAAAGGTAGGAGGTGGTGATTGTGGCTGATCAACCTCATCTTATCCTTCATGTTGGGGATCCTCCTCAATTATTGGAATTTCACTTTCAAATCCCCTTGATTTCTTTTTTTTCTTTGAGGACTCTCCCTCTGCAACCTTTTGGGTGTATAACTTGTGCCTAGGATGGTGTTGAGGTACATCCTACCTCTTCTTTGATCATGTTGCTAGAGGGGATTTAGTGCATTCCTTAGTTGGTGCAACAAATACTCCATTGTCAGTTTCACTTTCAAGCTCATCCTCGAGCTCACCATATGTTAGTACTGCACCTTATACTTTGAGATGAGAAATTTGGGCATCTACCCATTGTCTGGTTCTATTCTCAACTAGTTGCAGTACTATATCAAGGTCATTGACCTCTCCATCATGCTAGTCTATCAACAGTAGCAGCAAGTTGGCCACAACATCAAATCTCTCATTGACTAGGGTGTCCTCCTTTTCTACAATTTGATCAAGCACCAAACATTGATTTATTGACCTTACAAACTAGGCCAACATTCACATGTAGTGCCTCATTCACTCTTCCTTGTCATCTTGACAGTTGGCCTAGAAATATTCAACATGTGGATTTTGAGCATATTGTTTCCCAACTAACCTTTTTAGTTTCCCATATGAGTCAATTCTTCCCTGAGTTGTGTGGAGGTCTAAATTGTATTCCACTATCTCCTTTCCTAAATACTTTGTGCATTGGGTAGTGGGACATGCATACATTCCTTCCACAAAGGTGAGGGGATATGGGATCCTTGCTTTATGTTTGTCACTTAATAGGGCATGAGAATTCTATAAATTTATGGAGACCTCCAATAGGATCATTCAGTTGTTGGGGTATCACAACATCTTGTAGGGCCTCTCAGAGAACCCTTGTATTCTGATATAGGTGATTTTTGGGAACTATATGGACAAGTTTCTGAACCATAGGATAAAGGCCCTGGTGCTATGTGAGACTCTTCTTTCAAAGTATCCTCCCAAGAGTCTAATAAGATGCCCAATGAAGGAATCATTTACCCTCTTATATAACTTCTTGAAGTTTCTATACTATAGTTGAAGGTATTGGTCATACACTTTAAGTTCTCCTCTCCTTGGATTTGGATTATTTGCAACAAAAAGGCCCTTGTATGTGAATGCTTCTGCTAGTAGATACACCAAGTAGGAGGTCATGCAAAACTAGGATGTTTTCTTCATAGCCATAAATTGGTTGTGCATGTTGTCACTAATGATTTTAGCCCAATGAAACTTTGTTTTAACCTGGATGATCTCCTTGATCTATGAATTAGAACATCCATTCCTAAAAGAAGGAAACAATGGTGAGGCCAATTACCCTACTCAACAAAGTGACCAAATCATAATACTCCTCATAGAAGTGTCTCTTGAATTTTTCACGTGTGACCTTGGAAACACTACCCTTCTTCTCCTTCAACCAATGTTGGTTGATCAACTTATTGCATGCTAGAGGATTTTCCTTCCACATATTTTTGGCATATTTCTTCTCTATTTCTTCCATCACGTCAAATGTAGGAATATAGAAGGTTTTTCCTATGGACCTAGAAGACAAATCTGCCAACACTCTGCCATCATGATCAATAATCTTTTTGCTGCTATGATAGCATTCCTGACATACCATTACTAGTTCAAGAGCTACAAGAACAAGTGGAAATCTTACTACTTTGGCCACTCTTTCTTATTTTTAGTTCATTTTTAGTTGTAGGTTTGATCATGACCTTTTGTCAAAACTCATCTATGTCCACATGCCCAAGGTTGGTATTTGATATAGAATCCTAAGTGGAGGTGATTTTAGAGGTGCATTCCATCCCATGGAGCTAGAATTTCATTTGATCTTTCTCCTCTTTCTCTCTTGGAACTTTTGTAGGCTTCTTTCCTTTATCTTTCTCGACAAGCTTCCCCAATGGTCCCATAGTAGATTCCATAAATCCTACATACAAAGGTCCAATAAGAATATTCATATAAAAATCAAGGGAGCATTAGTTAAATCTTGTAAAACAAGTTCTAGATCAAAAAATAAACTTTAAAAGATCATAAAATTCATCAATATCCATCCTTCAAGTCTTGTTTGGGTTAAATTCAAAGGTACAGGCCTAGGAATGCAGGTTCCCTAGGCTGGAAGCTATTAGGAGTAGGATAGGACCGGGGTCACGAAAACTCACACTTGAGGAAATCAGTTATGAAGTCCTTGGAAGCACTTGATTGGTCAGTTTACTTGTGTGGAGGTAGGTCTTGCGGATGCTTGCATCTCTACCATTGAGAAATGGTAGCTAAGAACCAAAATCCCATATGGGGAGTTTTGCAATGAAAGACCCACATATAACTTCGATGGTTTGAGCTAACTCCATTTGGTTTGATCAATTTGAGGCATTTGTGTAGGGACTGGTCGAAATTCACTGTGTAAAGGCTATTTAGGGAAGGTGGTGATGAGGTGATGGTTTGCAAGTAGTGGTCCGCACACACGACCTACAAAGCATTTGGCTTAGTCATTTTGTTTTGAATAATCTTAAATGGAAAAGGAGAGCACGAACTCTGCAATGTGGGTGGACATGGTTCCTCAGATGCTTGGAATGATGATGATAATAGGGTAGTCTATAGATGACCCTTGTAGATGTTTGCTTGCAAGGAGAGTTTTAACTTGCACCTTCACTTGGGATCCCTAAATGGCAAGGAGAAGTGTGGATTTTGTGATGCAAGTGGGAGCGATAGCTCAATTGTTAAGAAATGGCATTGTGGTGGTGGTGAAGAGCCAATGGAGGACCACATTAAACAACCTACAAGGAATACTTAGCTTAGGTTTTTCCTACATAAGCGGTGAACAACCATTGGGGTAGCAAGATCCACCATTTGGGGAGGAGCCTTGGCTTGGACACTAAAGAAATAAAATTCAAAATGATGGTAGAGAGTAGTTGGAAGCCCACAAGGGAGACTTGGTATCATTTTCACTTTAGTAGAGGCAACCCAAGTGGGGCCCACAATGTGGGATATAGATAAAGGCCTACCATTTTGAGAATGGCCACAAATCAAGGGCAGGTCGCACATGGCTACTTGAAAAGGAAAACCTCTAAGGATTTGAAGATTTGAAGTTTTTTGTTTAAGTCTTCCACCATTTTAGGTTTTTTCTAGGGTGGTAGTGGGATGGCGTCCACTCACATGTGATAGTCCACAATGGCGGACCTACTAAGGAATAGAGACTTAGGTTTTATGTTTAATGCTTGGCATTCAAGTTTCCATCAGGATGGCAGTGAGGAGGGTGCAAGCCACGAGAGATTCAAGGCTCTTCGAAGTATAGCACTAACCAAGAGAAGTTCTATGTAGCTTTAAAGGATGGAATTTGAATGAATTTCAAAGGATTCTCAAATGGGTTTATGCATAATTTAATGATTAAATGACCACTGAAAGGAGTTTAAGGTTTCTCTTAATATTTTCAATTAATTTTAGAAGAAACTAATTCATAAAATATGTGTTTTAAGTTAGTTGCAACGGACATACCTAGAAATCACGAAGAAATGCAATAAAGATTATGCTTTAGATGCTTCAAGAGGTGATGTAGGCATGCAAGCTATGACAATCATTTTTCTCTAACAAATTTCAAATTTGGTCAATGAAAATGACAAGTTGGATAGCTATTTATAGGAAAAAGTGCATTAATGACCTACATTAAATGTGAGTACAACAACTGGTAGGGTAGTTGGGTATGAAGTTTGATGGGATAGTAGTGGGAAAGGTAGAGCCAACAAGGCAGAAGGACCTCGAGACATCACCGTTCATGAGCAATGAAGAGATGATGGTCGGGAAGAGTGTGGGACCCACCATGCAGATGGAAATCCTAAGTTAGCTGTCGATGAAATGGAAAAGAGCCAGTAGTAATGCACAAAGGGAAGCCTACAAGTGTAGACTTGTAGGAGCTAGATGACATTGGGGAAAAAGGAAAAGAGAAGTCTACATGAGATCCTCCATAGGAGCTAAGGACTTAGAAAATCCTTGGGTGGTGAATTTTGGTCAACTGACAAAGGTTAAAATTGAGAGAGGGTACCCATTCTAAATGACTTGTGTGTCCTATAGGTACAATAGAAAGGTATCAAGCCACCATCAGGGTTTGACTTATTAAAATATGTCAACATTACACCTCCTACACCCCTGGTTCCATCACAAGATCCAAATGCTACAATGGTCTCATAAGTCCCACACGTTCCCGAGGTCACACCCCATGATACATAGTGCCAACAAAGATTTGGAAATGTTGTTCATTATCAAATACCAACCCCTAAGGTTCCAATTTTAGTGATGGGGGAAGCATATGAACCTAACATTCCTCAAGGCCCCAATCCTAAAAATCCTCTTATTATTTCACTACTATATTTAGTTTCATTTTCTGATGAACGTTTGTTGAAATTTTGGCAAACTCTCGTCAGAACACCGACGAACCACTACAAAAAAATTTGTCCTAACATTTTTTTCACTTTATCAACACACCTTGAAATGTCAAACTCATGATGTAACTTCCTTGGTACTCACCATGGTAAGGGTGTTCTTACATTCATCAAACTTTCGATGAAACTTGTGTCGTTTATCGATGAATTGTAGCTAGAAAACAAGCGGTGAAAATCAACCAAAATGTTAGAACACCACCAGCCAATCGTCGAAATAGCAATGAAATAGGAATGTTAGAATGTCATTTATTCTCTCAGAGGTACAAAAATTTCGTCGGTCACCTTTTGAAGTTTCGTCGGTCATGTTTGTCAAAATTTCAATGAAACTATGCAATTTAAAAAAAAAATGTAATTGGCTAGTGTAAAGCCGAATTCGACAACATTTTCCAATGTCCTCCCTACCTGTTCCAAAAGGGGAGCTTTGTAATAGGTTATGTACATCCATCAAAACATAAAGGATAGAGGATTTTGAATTAGTTGTAGTTGCAGCTGCCCTATTAGACATGTATGCAAAATGTTGAAGCATAGACAAGGCACATGAACTGTTTGACAAAATGCCTCAAAGAAATGTCATCTCATGGAATGCAATGATTGTAGGATATGCAAAAAATAGATTTGTTCAAAAGGCTTTAGAAATTTTAAAGAAAATGTAATTAGCTAATGTAAAGCCAAATTCGACAACCTTTGTGAGCATCCTCCCTTCCCGTGCTAAAAGGGGAGCTTTGGAATAGGGTATGGACATCCATCATAACATAATGGAAGGGGGAGTTTTGTCAAATATTATAGTTGGAAATTCTCTAGTAGACATGTATTCAAAATGTGGAAGTATAGATAAGGCATGTGAACTATTTGATGGAATCGCTCAAAGAGATGCCATCTCTTGGATTCCAATGATTGTAGGATATGCTAATGATGTTTCAATAACTTTGGGTGTTTATCTTCTCCCCATCAATTTGTATGCAATTGAAATGTGGCTACTTTTGTTATCTCTTATGTGCATAAACAACTATTTTTCATGTGTGTACTTCAAAAGAAAATAATGATAAAATTACCAAGTTTCAAAGTTACTACACAAGAGACCTTGCAAATGATAATAATAATGGTGGTTGTATTTGAGAAGGCATTAGGTAAGAAATTTCCTCTAAAATTTGTTGATAAACCTAAATATTTTGAAACTCTATATGCATTTATAGAGAAGGTTGAGAAGGAATTGAAGTGGGAAAGCATTACATGGAAGATCTATTTGTTTAGTGGCCATTGGAATGTTGACTTCCCTAATATATGACCTCAAGAATCAATTAGAAATCAATAACAAATTGAAAAACTATATATTCTCTTTTTTGTAAGAGGATGGAATTTTGGG
Source organism: Sequoia sempervirens (assembly GCA_007258455.2). Taxonomy (NCBI): domain Eukaryota; kingdom Viridiplantae; phylum Streptophyta; class Pinopsida; order Cupressales; family Cupressaceae; genus Sequoia; species Sequoia sempervirens. The sequence goes on along the minus strand of VDFB02079653.1, from coordinate 122,406 downwards.
TTCTTTCACATTGTACAACAACAAAAGAGTGAGTTTTCTTTCTTCATCATATAAAAAAATATATACTAGGAAAAACACATAACTTTTGTTGTGATCTAGCTAAAGATGCCCAGATCATATATAAAGCTTCCTAATGGTTATAATTTAGGAGTTAATGCATAGTAACATGGCATTTAGACAAAGGAGAAAAAAAGGTTTTTTGACCAAATCACTACAACCAAATATTTGTATTAAGCACTTGAGTTACCCCCTTGCTGCATATCCTATTATTAATTCGCTAAAGTACTTGGATCTTATACAATTTTATGTGCATCTTCAGTTATTATAAGTCACAAATAAATTCTTTATTAACTAATCAGAAAAATTTTCTACCTTTGTTTGTACTTTAGAAATGATAATTTTTTCAAAAAAAAAATGATCTACATACCTGTAATCTCACAATGCTACTTATTTGTTCACAGTCCAAATATTGGAAGACAATATACTCATCAATAGGATTTATGAACTTAGGTCTGAAGGTGGCCTATGCTACTTCATTATAAAATAAGAATCCAAAAGCTTGATTACCCTTGTTGAACCACTTAACTTTAGCACCTTCATTTGTACATTTTTTTTCTACCCCCATTGTAACTCTATATAACTTCTTGTTTTTTAGTATTAGTTGAACCTTAGTTTTCCATTGATGGCAGTTAAATGGAATTAGACGAGGAGAGAGAACATTTGAATCCATGATTGTTTATTGTTGCAACAAATTTAGAAGTGCAAAAAATAAAATATAGGAGGAAGAAGTACACACAACACAGGGCTATCCACAAGATAGTCAAATGTCTTGTTGTAGCCAACCAATTAGGCCTCTTGGAGCAACTGTCTTGTTTTTTTGGTCCATTGCTCTTTTTCAATTCACTATCATGAAGGAAGGTTTTGAGGCCTTGTAGGGGCATATAATACCTATCTAATTTCAATGGTTTGAGCCTAGTACAAGCTTGTATGTGGATTTTATTTTGACTGTCCTACTAGGAAGGGCTACAAGGGTTAAAAGGGTAAAGAGGCCTAACACTTAGAGCAATGAGAAAATGGAGTTTCCTAAGTGAGAATTAGGGTTTTAAGTTTTTGTTTGGTCCCATTTGACATTATCTAAGTGGTAACAAACCCTCTTGGTTGTGAGAGTACAAGAACCCTAGGTGAGTTGGGTCTTTTCCTTGAAGAAATAGGGGATTGGAAATGTCCACTTAAAGAGTATTTGAGAGAGTTGTACTAAGTTGGTGGTTTGATCATCTATTTGATCATCTAAAGAAGCTTCCCCTACTCAATCTCAATCACTTATTCCTACATAGTTCACTATCCTTGGTCTATCAATCACTTAATGTATTCTTTCCATGTCACAAAACAAGAATCTTCTATCATGAACAAGGTTGTAGTATGAAGGCCTATAGTATACTCTGGGATCTACTCATTTCCTATCAAATTTCCCCATAATAATCTTTTTTATTTTCATGATGGACATAAGCTAATGCATTATTCTTCAATTGTGACAAAACCTTTATGGAGTTACCCTCTCAAATGACACATGAATGCATAAATTTGAGAGGAAGATAGTAAGTTGAATGAATGTAAGTAGAGAAATTTTTGCATACCTACAGATGGTACAAAATTGCATGGTTAAGTGGAAGTGTCCCATCAACAACAAGATCCAAATATATGTGTATCTCTCTCAATAGAGCCTCTAAACCCTTCAGAGTTGTCTATTTTCCCACTAACCTATTATGCACAAAAAGTAAAATTTTAGAGTTATGTAACCACTATAAACAAAAGAAATAGAGCTTTGAAATCAAATCCACACACAACACAATGTGGTATTCACACAAATCCATACAAACAAGCTAAACTCAGAACATTGGAATGGAAACATCTTGAAATTATGATGTAGAGCATGGATTCAATTTAGAGGCACATTTAACAATAATGGTTTCTTCATGTAAAACATCAGTACAAGGTTCAAATAATAAAGAGATTGATGAAAGATACAGGAATTAAAAAGATACTTGCATGTAATAATTGGATTGAGCTTCTCTTTATTTCAAGAATAGTTTTGATATTCTCTACTTAACAGGGCCAACCACGTGATGGTGGAAGCTCATTTGGCCCCTCCCCCCCCACTCACATCACTCTCAATTCCCCATACCCAATCATATAACATTAATAATTCATTCATCCATTAATAACATATAACATTCATTCATTTAGTTGTTACATATTATCAAAAATATGGTTCTCATAATATGATTACAATCACTTTATTTGTGTTTCTCTAATTTTGAAGCTAAAAAAAGCTAAAGTGGAGTATCATTTTCTAAATCATCTATCCCCCCATCAGTTGTTCTACCCTCTTCTCTTGATCTTAATGTACACCTAGTCATATACTGATCATGACATGGAGGCTGCTTCAAGGGGGGTCTGCTGCAATAACAAAGAAATGTTAAATTGATATGTTTTGTTATTATTGTTACAAGTATTTTATTAATTAAAAGAACATTAGAGTGGTGATATTTACCCGATGGGGCCTTATTATGTTCCTGATCTTGGCGTATAGCCTTGTGCTTAACATGCTGAACACCTTCTAAATCCTGATCTAGAGTTGAAATGCGAAAGGTTACATTAATGAATACACTAATTGAAATTAAATATGTTTAAAAGAACATTAGAGTGGTCCTCTTTACCTGATAGGGCCACATCATGTTCTTGATATTCTCTAGCCTAATCATGCTTAACATCATGTTGATCACACTCTACATGCTCTAAAGTTGAAATACGAAAGGTTACATTAATTTCACCCACTAGCTTGCCAATTTGGTGAAATTGGCAACCTAACTTGAGAGGGATAGGAGTGAGTAAGTGATAGAGAGAGACTTGATAGAGGGAGAGGGGGTAGGAGAGAGAGACTTGAGAAAGAGAGAGGGAGGGAGTGGGAGATAGATAGAGGGTATAAGGGTTAAGGGTAGACAATAGAGGGCCGAGAGATATAAGGAGTGAGTGAGTGAGAGAGAGAATTGAGATAGGGAGAAGAAGTAGGAGGGAGAGACTTGAGAGAGAGGGAGGGAGTGGGAGAGAGAGAGAGGTGAGAGAGATAGGAGTGAGTGAGTGAATGAGAGAGAATTGAGCGAGGGAGAGGGTTAGCAGGGAGAGACTTGAGAGATAGAGGGAGGGAGTGGGAGAGAGATAGAGGGTAGAGGATAGATGGTATAAGGGTTAAGGGTAGAGAGTAGATGGGAGAGAGATAGAATTAGGGTATAAGGGTTGAGGGAATAGGGTTGAGGACCTATAGGGTCGATGGTTTAGGACCTACGTATGGTTGAAGAATTAGGGTATCAAGGTTGATGGCTTAGGGTTTAAGCATAGAGGGTAGAAGGTTTAAGGGTTTAGGGTTGAGGGTTGAGGGTTTAGGGTTTGAGGGCATAGGTTTTGGGGTTTAGGGTTGAGGGTAGAGGGTTAAGAGTTTAAGGGTAGAGGGATTAAGGGTTTTGGGTTGATGGTAGAGGGTAGAGACAAAGTGATAGAAAATAAATATATAAAAAATCAACTTTGTCATAACACGAGCATGTTTTGAAGTAATCTAACTTGGCCCACATTCTACGTATTCTCTTGGTTCTGCACATGTTCCAATAAAAAAGAGCTTTTTGATGATGTTGTGAAGTGTTAATGGATGTTTTTCACATTCCACCACATTTTTCATGATTTTTCTACCACCTTTTCATGAAATAGTATAGTTTTCACATTGAAAGTAATATAATATCAATTCAAGTCTGAATTCCATTCAAAAGTGATATAAAATTGAAATTTGAAGGGGTAAAAGCTTTTGTAAAAGCCAAATTGTTGAGGGGTTTGAAGAAAGAAGAAGCAAAGGCTACATAATTGGGTAGAAATCCTCCATTTGAAACTCTATTTTTTAGGTATGTGAAGTCTTTACACATTTTCTTTCATTCTATTATGCCTTGCTTTCATTTTTATTTATTTTTTCATATTCCATGTTGATCATTATTTTTTTGTCATTATAACCCTAGCTTGTCAATGCACATTTTGAATCACACAATTCTATAGACTTTACAATTACATTTTTAAACCACATCTCTTTGAGGAATTTTGTTATTTAACAATTGAATTACCTTGTGTATGCTTCCACATTTTGTATACACATATATATGGCATAAGTTATAAGGAAGTAAAATAGAACATCATTTCTCAATCCTTTATTATGCATGTGCATAAAATTTTTTGAAGCTTTCATTTTGGTATAGGAATGGGGGATGTTAGAAAATGTAATGAGTTTGGTCATCCATCCTACAAGTGCCCTAAAAATTTTGGTTCTACTTCAAGTGGGGGTGAAAGGAGAGGTGAAAAGGGAGTCCCAATTGTGCAAGAAGATGAAGGTGAAGGTGTCAATTCTCTGAGTTATGTTGTTGTACCAGAAGTTTTTGAATCTTTGATGTTAAGAAGACAACTCTTGAAGGCCTCCAAAGAGAAGTAACCAATGCAAAGGAGATCTCCATTCAAAACCACATGTAAGAGAAAAGGTAAAGTATGCAAGGTAGTGATAGATTCAGGTTCCACTGATAATATGGTATCAAGTGAAATGGTAGATAAGTTAAATTTGGTGAAAGTTCCTCATGAAACACCCTGTAAGGTATCATGGTTAAATTATGATCAGTCACTTCTAGTTAATGAGTAGGCTTTAGTTGAGTTTTAGATTGGAGGGTACAAAGATAAGGTACTTTGTGATGTTTTACCAATGAGTTGTTGTCATCTATTGCTTGGGAGACCATGGAAATATGATAGAGATGCCATGTATGATGGAAGACAAAACATCTACTAGATTGAGCATGATGAGAACACCTTTACTTTTCTTCCATTACAAGAAGAAGATAAGGATCAGATTAAGACAACCAAGGTGATCATGATGGGAAAGAAAGAGTTTGTGAAGTTTGAGGAAGACAAGGAAAAGGACTTTGCAGACATTGCAAAAGGAAATGATACTAGGATAGTAAGCTTCAAGGATGATTTAGAATTGAAAGGTGAAGATGATAGGAAGGTATCAAATTCATTTCAAGAGAAGACTAAGGATGAAGTGATTATGAAGAAGCAACATTTCTTGGGAGAGCATGGTGAGATCATGGTTGGGACAATGCTTTGTCCTATAGTGCCAAAAGAAGTTGGAAGTCAGTCATATTATACCATGATAGAGGGATATTTACCTGGTAAAATAGAGAACTCAAGGGCAGAGAACCGCAAAGTGGATATGAAGACAAATAGTGAAGTGAAAAAGGGTCTCTAGCGAAATCATATGAATGACTTCAAGCATGTAAGGGTAATGAAGGAGAGATTTCAAGGAACAAGAGGTAAATTTTTTTTACAAGTGTTCAAGCAGGGATAAATCTAGTTTTGAATATGGAGAAGGTTAGGGGACACACCACAAATTAGATGGTGAAAGTGGAACAATGCCAAAGTGGAAGCAAGCACAAAAAATGCAAGGACCAAGGAAAATCTTTAGTATGTAACTCAATAGAAAGGACAATCATATGAAGATATAGGTTGGAGAGAACTCAAGGGTAAGATAAAACATGTCTTTAATGTTCCTCATGGGACATGAGGTCTTCTTTGAGGGTGGTTGTATGGTGTAGGGCACCATAAAGGTCCAAATTTTGTAAGTTTTGAAATAAGGTCTTCAGTTAGGTTTTCTAGGTTTTTTAAGTCATTTTATATCAAATAAGATCATTTATACCATTTCTTGATGTAATGAGTACATTAGGTGGTTAGAAGGGTTAATTTGCAAAATATTGCAAAAAGTGCAAAATGTTGTTAATAGAAAATGCAAAAAATGCAACTTTTGAATTACAACGGTCATGAGGATTTGAGAAGGTAGTTTGTTGGTTAGGTTTTGGTCAGTTTTAGGAGGGAGAAGGTATATATGTCTTTGGAATCTCATTTTAAGGATTGACATTGCAATTTGGAAGAAGAAATAAATTGAAATCTCTCAAAATACAATACTTTTCTAGAAATTTCTCTATTTCTTTGGTCTATATAGAATTGTACATTGTGTTTTTAGGCTATTTTTTTTTAGATCAATTGATATGTGTTTACCCCTTATTAGAGTTTGTTAAATCAAATTTTATTGTGTTTGAAGAGTTTTGTGGTGTAAATATTGAAACTGACCAAAAGAATAGGGGTTTGAGGTTTTGAAAGTCTAAAATGAAAATAGACCCATTCCACCTTTTGTAAACCTTGTAACTGAGTGGAATGAATCCCAATTAGTTATAATTAGTTATTCAAGTGTTTTTGGAGTGTGGGAGAGGCGATTTGATGGGGTTTGTAGGAAGCCCTAGTTGAGAAAATGTGTGTTTTAGAGTGAAATGTGTGTAATATTTGGGTTCAGCAATATTTTATGATCTTTTGAGTTTGTGTAGAAATTTCTAAGGTTGATTGAGACCTTGGTTGGCCATGGGAAAGTCTGGAGTGTGGTTTTTTAATAAACCCTTGTGAAATTTGGGAAAATTGAGGGTTTTGGGGTTAGAGGCCTTATCACACCATAAAAATTATGAATTTTGTGGTTTTGCAAACTGGTTAATGCTTCTCAATGGTGTTTTGTACTTGGAAGGAAAAATAAAGAGTGGTTTCTTTGGAAAATAGGCCTAATTGTTCAAGTTGGACAACGTAGTTGCTTGATTTGAGGGTGTTGGTCCAAAAGAGTCTTATGAAGTTTTGATGTATGTTAAAGAATACTTAAATGGGTGCTTGAAATGGTTGAAGGTTGGGGAGCTTGTTAAGAAATTTTGAAAGTTCTAGTTAATAAATTAGGTCTACTAACCTACTAGAGAGACTAGGTGAAATTTTGAATACAAGAAAAGATTGAGTTTTGGGGTAAGAAAAGTGGTTGGAATATCTTTGCATGATGAAAAGTGAATTGATTTCTTCCTTGTATGCCATCAATTGGTATTAGAGCATAGGAAGTAGACCTCTTGATGGAGAAGGCTGGAGTTTGAGAAAGGAAAAGGTGGAGTTTGAGGAGTCAAGATGCCTCCTAAAGCAAGCACAGTTGCTAGAAAGGTTGATACTAGAAGCCTTAAAGAAGGAGATTTTCGCATTGAAGTCTAATGTTGGGGTCACCATGGATGAAATTTATTTTGAAGAGGAATAAACTTCTAGTGAAGACAAGGATTTGGCTCTAGAGGATGTGATGATAGAAAAGATTTTGAAGGCTATGAAAGGTGATGGACATATAAAAATGGATTTACCTATGTATGGAGGTAAATTAGATGTTGAAGGGATCTTGGAATGGATAGGAGCCATGGAGAATTACTTTCAAAGTGAGCAAGTAGATGAAGATCACAAGGTGAAGAAGGATAAGATGAAGTTGAAAGGGCATGCTTTGCTATGGTGGAACTTTGTGCAAGATGAAAGGAAGAAAAAGGGAATGACCAAGATTACTTCTTGGGAGAGAATGAAGACAAAACTTAGAGGCAAGTTCCTTCCTAGTGATTACAATGTTCAATTGCTTAAAAAACTCCAAAATCTTAAGCAAAGGGACCTATATGTGTAAGCATACATTGATGAGTTCTATAGGTTAAACATAAGGACAAAGCATGAGGAAGAAGAAGAAAAAAAATTAGAAAGTTGTCTTAATGGTCTGAGGTATAATATTCAAGATGAAATAAGTTTAATGACACCAAAAATATTCGAAGAATTTTTTCAATTGGCTGCTAAAGTGGAAGAAAAACTCAACAGGAAGTAAAAGAAATCAATTAGAGGTAGGGGTAGTACCTCTAGAGGTGGATGAATCTTTTCCACATCAAGATAGTCTAATGAAGACCAAGAAGATGTAGGTAAAGGTAAAGAACAAGTGGCTGAATCTAGAGGTGGATTTAGAGGTCAAATAACAAGCTTTAGGGGTAGATATACAAATCAAGGAAGAGGTTCTAATGAATTTTTAGGAAGGTGTTACAATTGTAATGAGTTTGGTCATCCATCCTACAAGTGCCCTAAAAATTTTGGTTCTACTTCAAATTGGGGTAAAAGGAGAGGTGAAAAGAGAGTCCAAATTGTGCAAGAAGATGAAGGTGAAAGTGTCAATTCTCCAAGTTATGTTGTTGCACTAGAAGTTGGTGAATCTTTGATGTCGAGAAGACAACTCTTGAAGTCCTCCAAAGAGAGGGAACCAATGCAAAGGAGAGCTATATTCAAAACCACATGTAAGAGGAAGGGTAAAGTATGCAAGGTAGTGATAGATTCAGGTGCCACTGATAATATGGTATCAAGTTAAATGGTAGATATGTTAAATTTGGTGAAAGTTCCTCATGAAACACCCTGTAAGGTATCATGGTTAAATGATGATCAATCGCTTCTAGTTAATGAGCAAGCTTTAGTTGAGTTTCAGATTGGAGGGAACAAAGATAAATTACTTTGTGATGTTCTACCCATGAGTTGTTGTCATCTATTGCTTGGGAGACCATAAAAATATGATAGACATGCCATGTTGGATGGAAGACATAACACCTGCCAAATTGAGCATGATGGGAAGAAATTTACTTTGCTTCCATTGCAAGAAGAAGATAAGGATCAAATTAAGATAGCCAAGATGATCATGATGGGAAAGAAAAAGTTTGTGAAGTTTGAGGAAGACAAGGAAAAGGACTTTGCAATCATTGAAAAATGAAAAGATACTAGGACAATAAGCTTCAAGGATGATTTAGAATTGAAAGGTGAAGATGATAAGAAGGTGTCAAATGTAGGTCAAGAGAAGAGTAATGATCAAGTGATTATGGAGAAGCAAGATTGCTTAGGAGAGCATGGCGAGATCATGGTTGGGAAAATGCTTTGTCCTATAGTGTAAATAAAAGTTGGAAAGTGGTCATATTCTACCATGATAGAGGGTTATTTACTTGGTAAAATAGAGAATCCAAGGGCAGAGAACCTGAAAGTGGATATGAAGACAAATAGTGAAGTGAAAAAGGGTGTTTGGGCAAAGCATATGAATGAGTTCAAGCATGTAAGGATAATTAAGGAGAGAGTTCAAGGAATAAGAGGTATATTTTTTTTTTCAGGTGTTCAAACAAGAATAACATTAGTTTCAAATATGGAGAAGGTTAGGGGACACACCATAGATCAGATGGTGAAAGTGGAACAATGCCAAAGTGGAAGCAAGTGCAAAAATGAAAGGAGTAAGGAAAAAATTTAGTATGTAACTCAATGGAAAGGATAATAAGATGAAGATATAGGTTGGAGAGAACTCAAGGGTAAGAGGTAGCATGTATTTAATGGACCTCATAGGACATGAGGTCTTCTTCTAAGTCAGGTGTATGGTGTAGGGCACCATAAAGGTCCAAATTTTGCAAGTTTTGAAATAAAGGTCTTTAGTTAGGTTTTGTAGGTTGTTTTGAGTCATTTTGTTTCAAATAAGTTCATTTAGACTACATCTTTATGTAATGAGTCCATTAGGTGGTTAGAAGAGTTAATTTGCAAAATATAGCAAAAAGTGCAAAATGTTGTCAATAGAAAATGCAAAAAATGCAACTTTTGAATTCCAATGGTCATGGGGATTTGAAAAGGTATTTTTTTGGTTATTTTTTGGTCAATTTTAGGAGGGAAAAGGTATATATGTCTTTGGAATCTCATTTGAAGGACTGATTTTGCAAGTTGGAAGAAGAAACCAATTGAAATCTCTCAAAATACAATACTTTTCTAGAAATTTCTCTATTTTTTTGGTCTGTGCAGTCCTGTACAGTGTGTTTTTAGGCTAATTTCTTTTTAATTCAATATATATATGTGTTGAACCCATGTTAGTGTTGGTTTGATCATTTTTTTTTGTGTTTGAAGAGTTTGGTGGTGAAAATACTGAAACCAGCCAAAAGAATAGGGGTTTGAGGTTTTGAAAGTCTAAAATGCAAATAGACCCATTATACATTCTATAAACCCTATAACTAAGTGGAATGGATCCCAATTAGTTATAATTAGGTGTTCAAGTGTTTTTGGAGTGCAGGAGAGGTGGTTTGATGGGGTTTGTAGGAAGCCCTAGTTGAGAAAATGTGTTTTTTAGAGTGAAATTGTGAGGTTTGAATAGGGAAATGTGTGTAATCTTTGGGGGAAGCAATATTTTATGATATTTTTAGTTTTTTCATACATTTTTAAGGTTTATTTAGGCCTTGGTTGGCCATAGGAAAGTTTGGAGTGTGGTTTTTTAGTAAACCTTGTGAAATTTGGGAAGATTGAGGGTTTTGGAGTTAGTGGGGTTAGAGGCCTTATCATGCCCTAAAAATTATGGATTTTGTGGTTTTGCAGACTGGATAATGTTTCAAAATGATGTTTTGTACTTGGAAGGAAAAATAAAGAGGGGTTTCTTTGGAAAATAGGCCTAATCGGCCAAGTTGGATAGTGTAGTTGATTGATTTTAGGGTGTTGGTCCAAAAGAGTCTAATGAAGTTTTGATGTATGTTAAAGAATGCTTAAATGGGTGCTTGAAATGGTTGAAGGTTTGGGAGGTTGTTAAATTTTTTTGAAAGTTGTGGTTAATAAATTATGTATGCTGACCTATTAGAGAGACTAGGTGAAATTTTGAATACATGCAAAGATTGAGTTTTGGGGTAAGAAAAGTGGTTGGAATTTCTTTTGCCTCCTTGTATGCCATCATATTAATGCAAGGTATGTTTATGTAGTTATTGTAGATGAATACAATGAAGAGGGACTGAACTATTACTTGTGTCATTGTGTTGAGGAAAAAAATAAATTGGAGGCCCTAGTTATAGATGGAGAAAAATTCAAATACCCTATAGGCTCAGTTGTTGTTATTGGAATGTGGCTTACAAAGTACCCACATAAGAGTGTTATATATTGGTTGTTTCAGGAGTTTGAAATGAATCGAAAGATTCTTCATTACTAAAACCTTTTCTGGCATCCAATGTTCATTTGAACAAATATGGGGGTGGACCATTTAAAAAGACCTTGTGGAAGGTCAGTGGGTATGACCATGAGGTAATACTTGACACAATAAAGAGAAGACTAGACCTAGATGGTTTGTTGGATTAATTTGTAAGTATGCATATTAGTTCTTATTAATTTATACTTGTATGCACATTAATTTGTTTGATGCCAATGCTATCTTCTTTTACTTTTCCTAATTGTAAGTAACCTCGTAAAAATTTGATTGGTGTCCCCTTGTAGAAAATGCTGATTTATAAGCCATCCAAGAGAATATCAGCCAAAAAAGCAATGCAACATCCTTATTTTTCTGATCTTGATAAATCTCAATTATAATTTCAAGTCATTATAAAAGTGCATGCAAAGCTTGGTGATGGAATTTCAAGTTATTCATTTGAAGTTAACCTTATCATGAACACCTATGATGTAGACATTATAAGAGCATCTCAAATTTCAAGTTATTCTATTCATGAGAGGTGTTGTGTGTAATAGGTTTCTTGGAACTCCTAGTGAAGATGTATGACCACCAGTGACTAAGTTGAGAGACTAGCGTACCTATCCTCAATTGAAGCATCAAGATTTATGCCTTGTTGTTCCCGAGTTAGAACCAAATGGTATGGATTGGTTTTCTGTAAGTGCCTTCCATCTATTTTCATTCCATTTCCATTTTGGATGATCTTTCTTTTTCTTCTTTTACTTTGTGTATTTGTAAGTAATCTACTAAAAATTCATTGGTCTCTCATTGTAGAAAATGTTGATTTATGAGCCATTGAAGAGAATCTCAACCAAAACGAAATGCAACATCCTTATTTTGATGATCTTGACAAATCTCAATTCTGATTTGAAGCCATTATAAAAGAGAATGTGAATCTTAGCAAGGGAAACTCAAGTTATTCATTTGAAGTTAACCTCATCATGAGCACCTATGATGTAGACATTATAATAGAATCTCGAATGTATGAGTGAAATTGTAAAAGATCTATGAGAATAGAGTACCCAAGGCATTGTGTCTATGGTGTGGGTCACCTAGGCCTTAATTTTGTAAAAGGGGTTTAGTATGTAGTGTCTTTATATTTAAGGTCATGTTTTTTTTTTGAAATAAGGTCTTTAAGACCATTGTTGCAATGTTTTGAGTCAGTTTTGGTTAGGATTCATTTTGAATAAATTTGGTAAAGTTCCAAAATTGTAAAAAGTTGCATAGCAACTATTGCATTTTTTATGTAAAAGGGAAGTTGAATAGTTAGGATGTTAAATGCTAGTTGTAGTTGGTTGAATATAGTTGGAAAAGGTTAAATATTCTTTTTAATGGTAAAAACAAGGGTTGGATGAACATTTGGAGGATTGAATAACCAAGATTCACTTTTTTTTTGCATTTTCCTACATTGAATTTTGTTGCTATAGAAACTTGTATGTTTTGGTATGGCTTGGAAGTGATAATTTGTGCATTGGAATTGATGGAGTGAAATGAATTTCATTTTCATCTTGTCTCATTTGATTTCATCAGTATTTGAGTGAGTTATAGTGTTTTGATACCCTACTTTGCATCAATATAACTAGAATATAGTCTAGCATATAGTATAACTAGCATACTCAAAAACCATGATGCTCAAAAAATATTCATCTAAGTCTATGGGATCATATTGGGCCCCTCTATAATCTCTCTTGGTTTTTATTATCTCAGAGTCATTTTCTGATGGTGTCTTGTTTTCACTTGATAGAAAAAGTGTCAAATGCAAGTAGTGTAAAATTTCAAAGTGGTGCAACTTTTGTTTTTCAACTCGTGTGACCAAATGAACTATTCCAACACATCTAAATGGGTACATTTATGCTAGGAATTGTCCTCTTTCACACTCAAACATGCAGAATTTCTTCAAGCTACGTTCAACTGACTTAATCCCTTAAGGGTCCAAAGTGAAAAAGGGTAGCAATCTTTAATGGGCTATTACTTAGAAACCATGGCACTTATGAAATCTTCATCTGAGCCTATGGGATTATTTTGGATCCCTCTACAATAACCTCTCTTAGTTTTTGTTATCTCAGAGTGGTTTTCTTGTGGTATCTAGTTTTCACTTGATGGAAAAAGTGTCAAATGCAAGTAGTACAAAGTTGCAAAGTAGCGTAACTTTTGTTTTAAAACTTGTGTGACTAAAAAAACTATTCCAATACATCTAGATGGGTGGTTTTATGCTAGGAATAGTCCTCTTTCATATCCAAACATTTGGAATCAATTTGAGCTATATTTAACTGATAGAATCCCTTAAGAGTCCAAAGTGCAAGTTGGCTACAATCATCGATGAGTTGTTACCCAGAAACCTTGATGCTTAGAAAATTCTCATTCAAGATTATAGGATCATGTTTAGCCCCTCTAAAATAACCTCTCTTTATTTTCACTATCAGAAAGGAATTTTCCTATGGTGGCAAATTTTCACTTGCAGAATTTTTTTTCAAATACAATTAATTGAAAGTTGCAAAGTGGTGTGACTTTCATTCTATAACTTGTGTGACCAAATGAACTATTCCAACACATATAGGTAGGTACATTTATGTTAGGAATGGTTCTCTTTTTCACCCAAACATGCTAAATTGTTCTAAGTTGCATTCAACCTGTAGAATCCCTCAGGAGTCTAAAGTCCAAAATGACTACAAAATTTAACATGTTGTTACTCGGATACCATGATGATTAGAAGCTTCTCATCTTAGCCTATGAGATCATGTTGGAACCCTCTACAATAAAATATATCAATTTTAACTATCTCGGAGGCATTTTCCTGTGGTGGCAAATTTTCACTTAGGGAAAAAGTTATCAAATGCAAGTAGTTGAAAGTTGCTAAATGGTGCAACTTTAGTTCTACAACTTGTGTGACTAAACATAATGCTCCAACATGTTTTAATAGATATGTTTATGCTAGGAGTGATCCTCTTTTACACCCAAACAAATGAAATTGCTCTAATCCATGTTCAATCGGTTTGATCCTTTAAGAGTCCAAAATTCAAAATGGCTACAAACTTCAGTATGTTGTTAGTTGGATATCATGAGCCTATGGGATCGCGTTGGGCCCCTATACAATAACCTCTCTCAGTTTTCACTATCTCAAAGGCATTTTCCCGTGGTGAGAAATTTTCACTTAGGAAAAAAGTTATCAAATGTAAGTAGTTGAAGGTTGCAAAGTGGTGTAAATTTCATTCTACAACTCATGTGACCAAACGAACTAGTCCAATGCACTTTGGTGGGTATGTTTATGTTAGGTATGGTCCTCTTTCATACCCAAACATGCTGAATCAATCCGAGCTACATTCAATTGGTAGAATCCCTTAAGAGTCCAAAGTGCAAATTGACTACAATCTTCGATGAGTTGTTACTCAGATACTGTGATGCTTAAGAAATTATCATCTAAGCTTATGAATTGTGTTGGGCCCCTCTACAATAATCTCTCTCATTTTTTGATATCTCGAAGGCATTTTCCATGGTGGTGAATTTTCACTTGGGGAAAAAGTTGTCAAATACAAGCAGTTGAAAGTTGCAAAGTGGTGCAACTTTCATTCTGCAACTCATGTGACCAAATGAACTATTCAAATGCATCCAATTAGGTATATTTATGTTAGGAATGGTCCTCTTTCACACCCAAACACATTGAATCACTCTAAGCTACATTCTACTTGTAGAATCCCTTAAGAGTCAAATGAAAAATGGCTACAAACTTTAGCATGTTGTTAGTTAGTTATTGTAATGATTATAAACTTCTCTTCTAAGCCTATGGGATCATGTTAGGCCCCTCTAAAATAAAATCTCTCAGTTCTTATTATCTCGGAGGCATTTTCCCATGGTGGAAAATTTTCACTTAGGGAAAAAGTTGTCAAATGCAAGTAGTTGAAAGATGCAAAATTGTAAAATTTTCGTTCTACAATTTGTGTGACCAAATAGATTGTTCCAATGAGTTTAAATAGGTATTTTTATACTATTCATGTTCCTATTTCACACCTAAACATGCAGAATCGCTCCGAGCTATGTTCAACTGAATTGATCCCTTAAGAGTCAAACATGTAAAATGGCTACAAACTTCAGCATGTTGCTACTCAGATATCATGACACTTATTAAATTCTTGTCTAATTCTATGGAATTGTATTTAACCCCTCTATAATAACCTCTCTCATTTTTCACTATCTCAGAGGAATTTTCCCGTGGTGGAAAATTTTCACTTGGGGAAAAGGTTATCAAATGTAAGTAGTTAAAAGTTGCAAAGTGCTGAAACTTTTGTTCTACAACTTGTGTGACCAAATGAATTGGTACAACACACCTAGGTGGGTATGTTTATGTTAATTATGGTCCTCTTTCATACCCAAACACAATGAATCACTTTGAGCTACATTCAACTGTAGAATCCCTTAAGAGTCCAAAGTGCAAAATGGCTGCAATCTTTGACGAGTTGTTACTTAGACACTATGACACTTAAAAAATTCTTACCTAAGATTATGGATTGTGTTGGTCCCCTCCATAATAACCTCTAATTTTTTGCTATCTTGGAGGCATTTTCCATTGGTGGTGAATTTTCATTTGGAGAAAAGGTTGTCAAATGCAAGTAGTTGAAAGTTGCAAAGTGGTGCAACTTTAATTCTACAACTTGTGTTACCAAATGGACCATTCCAACACATCTAGATTGGTATGTTTACATTAGTAATGGTATTATCTTGTACCTAAACACATAGAATCACTCTGAACTACATTTAACCGACTCGATCCTTTAAGGGTCAAAAGTGGAAAAGGGCATCAATCTTTGACAGGATATTATTTAGAAATTGTGATGCTTACAAACTCTTCAGCTGAGCCTATGGGTTTGCATTGGGGTCCTCTACAATAACCTCTCTCCATTTTTTTTATCTCATAGTTTTTTTTTATTCTGTCCAGTTTTCACTTGGTGGAAAATGTGTCAAATGCAAGTAGTGTAAAGTTGCAAAGTGGTGCAACTTTTATTTTGTAATTCGTGTGACTGAAAAAACTACTCCAACATGTTTTGATAGGTACATTTATACTAGGCATGGTCCTATTTCACACCCAAACACACAGAATCACTCTGAGCTACATTCAACCGATTTGATCCCTTATGATGGCAAGCAAAATAATCATAAAAAGAAACATACACACGATGGTTGAGAAGTCTGAGTTTTCCACACAAAAAGCATATGATCATCCTCAATTCTAGCAAGTGTAGGACATTTTTTAATTATCCTCCTCACCCTTTCAACAATATAAAACCAATTTTAAATGCATACAATGGTGGAACTTGGAAACATTTTATTTTTCCTCAATTAACAACTTTGGTTGTGAAGCATTTTGTGATTTTCATTCAAAATGATTTGCTATGCTTAAAAATTGGAGACTAAGAGAAACAAGTGATGCTCTCACATACATTTATTATTTGGTGTGATAAATAAAGTTTCCACTATTGAGTCCATTTCTTATTTGTATTATAAATTATAACTTTCTTTCTCCCAATTCCATTTCCTATACAAGAAATAATATTGCAAAAAATTGACATCTAAATATTTCAACATATTTATATGGTGATGGATCAAGAACACAACAATTAATTTTGCACTATGAGGATTATGCTGTAAAAATTTTTAAATACTATTCAAGATAAATGTTTGTATGATAATGTGCCAATAAGTTAAGTACTTCATCTACTATGAATATTATGTTTTGCAAGTGTTGTGAAGATTATGTATCATTTTCTCAATTGATTTGTTCCAATAAAAAGATTATATATATTGGAATCTTTTTATGAAACATTTCATCAAATACTAATTGAAAACGTGTTTTTTTTCTTTTACATAGAGCATTTCATGGAACTCTTTTGATTAAAATTAATTGAGACATGTAAGAACAAAGGAGAATTAGGAAATACATTTCTCAAGGATCTTAAATAAGCCTTCTCTCTTGTTACAGTTTTGGGTGGATTATTACTTTCAAAGTATTGGGAATGCTTTTCCTAATTTCTAGTTCATAGTTGTCATTCTAGAAAGCTCATCTCTTGAAATATTTTATACTCATTCTTAATTAATTGTCAAGTTAATAATTAGTGTATTTATTTATAGCTAATATTTTCTTTTTAATTTGTGCAATTTTGGAATTTGTAACTCTACTCATATTACTAGAAATATTGAAGTTGTTTGGCATCAATCAATTAATATTCAAGACAAACCATGAAGGAAATCTATGATCAATGCTAGGGCTAATAAATTAATAAGTATACATGTGAATAATGGAAGCACAAGTACTCAATAACATGTAAGCCTTGAAGTATACACATGAATACATAGTATATGGAAATTAATACAAATTATATGCATGAATACAAGGTATACACATGAAAACATGTAAGTTATAAATTATACATTGGAATGTGTGTAAGTCACAAAGTATACACATAAGTTGTAAAGTATACACTTGAATACACATAACTCATATCTATTGAACCATGGATTTATAATGAAAATATGGACATCATTGATAAAAAATATTTGTATTAACAAAATATCAATGTAGGCATACATCAATATATGTTGATATAAGTATAAAATATAGGTACCAAATAGCCATATAGGCATACGAGAATGCTATATAGGTCTATAATGTCAAATATATCCAATACAAAATATGTACAAAAATGCCATATAGGCATACAGCAAAGGGCTCTAGAATAAAAATTCATTACTTTCTATACTATCAAAATAAACTCTTTCCCTTTGTTGGTCAATCAGATGGTGATAAATCTATCACTAATTTATTTTGTGGTCAAGGAGTGCTCTTGCTGCTCCTTCTAAGGTTTAGTTCTTGATTAAGTTTTATTTGTTACAATAAGAAGTAAAGACATTAATATATAGAAATTACATTAAAAAAATGATATATTTATTAAAATAATCACTTACTGTCATTTGATGATCACTCTTCATGAGGAAAATATTCAAATTCCCATGTTAAGGCATGTTGAATCCTTGTATAAACTATCCATATAGAAATTAAACTACAAATCAATAATGGTTTGATTTTTCACTAACTAACATCTATAACAATGAATGTAAAGTGAAATTTAGTAATTTTCCTCATACCTCCCCTATCAGATCCATCAAGAAGTCTATATCAGATGAAACATTGATCTCCATTGCTCTCTAAAAATTCAGAGGTGTATCCACTTGCAACATCTAAAAATCAAATAAAAAACTATTCAATCACAAAAACTACAATAGTGATCCATGCCACGGCTTATAATGTATGATATGATGAACAAAATTTTGAGTACTTATTAAACTATATATTTTTGACTATCATGCCTACTATTTTTCCTATCCATATCTTGTTCGAAAGCACATGGTTTTAGGCTTTTACCCATAGCAGCAAGCCAGTGAACCGGTTGATAAAATGATTTTGTAGACATGTACAATAGCTGTGGTGGCATAGAGAAGGAAGTGAACTATTTGAAAAAATGCCTTAAAGAAATGGAGTGTCATGGTGATGGAATGCCATTACAAATAAATGTGTCATGGAATTCCATAACCATAAGGCTGTATTTCTTTCAGGCATTTTTTCAAACAGTTCATTGCCTTCTCTATGGTATTATGCTTGGATGGGGTGGATGGCATAATGTGGTCGTGGTTATGAGATGGAGGGTGATCATGGCATGAAGAGGGAGGAGTGGATACATGAAAATATGGAATAAAAGTTGGAAGGTTCCATGGATTGGTAAATTGAGGATGAGGACCTTGAAAAGAATTTGGAGGGGAATTTTGGCTAATGTGTTAGTTTCTATTCTTCAAGCAGTGAGATATTTGAAAAAATTCCTAAGAGAAATGTGGTCTCATGGTGATGGAATGGAATTCCATCACCATGAGACAAAATTTCTTCAAGGAATTTTTTCATACTACTCACTACCTTAACTATGATATTGCTTACTATTATGCTTTGATAAAAAAATTTCCAAGTATCCATAGGTTGTTGGAAAGCACCTATTTTAGGATTTTAGCCATAGAAACAAGGAAGTGAGTAGTTTGATATAATTATTTGGTACACATGTATGGAAAATGTTGTAGCATAGACAAGGTTGTGAGCTATTTGAAGAAATTCCTCGAAGAAATGTTGTCTCATGGTGATGGAATTGCATTCCATCACCATGAGAATTCATTACTTCGGCGAATTTTTTCAAATTACTCACTTCCTTTTCTATGCTATTGCTTACTACTACGCTTTGATAGATTTTTTCCAAGCATCCCTAGTTTTTTGGAAAGCACCTTTTTTAAGCTTTTAGCCATAGCAGTGAGGAAATGAACTATTTGATAAAATGCTTTGGTAGACATGTATGTAAAATATGGTAGCATAGAAAAGGTGGTGAGTTGTTTGAGAAAGTGCCTCAAAGAAATTAGGTCTAATGGTGATGGACATCACCATGAGACTACATTTCTTTGAGGTATTTTTTCAAACAATTCATTTCCTTGTCTATGCTATTGCTTACTATTATTCTTTCATATATTCCTTCCAAGCATCCATAGCATAGACAAGTTAGTGAAATGTTTGAAAAGATGCCTCAATAAAAAGTGGTCTCATGGAATACCATGACAAGCAAATGCAATTGGAAGTTGCTCCTACTTATTACTTATGCTATGTGAAGTAAACGCATCACTATTTATGTTGACTTTCTAAACAACTATATTGTAGTTAAAAAATTTTCATCTATCAACATCTATTTATTAGTTATGAAATGTGAAGTAATGCTTTGGGTTTGAAAGATGTGAAATGCAACATAATCAATGATATGAATATAAAATACACAAATATATTAAGTACAATTCATTAGTTAAAATCTTTATTCTATTACCCACATGTAGGTTTGTCTAAATCCATTGGCACTGGGAGGTGTTCCCTCAAAACCTCCAATGTTAGCCTATTCAACATCCAAAATCACATATTAAAATACCATTCCTAAAACAGTGCTATTAACATGTAATAAATTTATAATTGTTTACTAGTCACATACCTCAACAATAGATGCAGTGGAGAAATAAGCAGGTGTAGGGTTGGTGTATATAGTATCAACACTATGACCTTGAAATTTTATTAAAATCATAAAACTGAATTAGTTAGTCTTGCATTTCAAAATTGAAATTTAATAAATTAAATTCAATGAACATGTGAACATTTACCTGAGTATCAATACCACAGGCCTCATTCAAAATTTTAGCTTCCATCGCCATCTCTATAGTTGTAGATGTATCTTGCTTTGTAGCCTCTTGAGTGTTGGTGGGGTCATATGAACAAGTCTCCCCACAAGACTGAAACAAATGGGATCAAATCCCACCACTTGAAGACTCCCTTGGATGGTGTTGTAGAATAAGGCTAGCATGTTGGATGATATTCTGGGTCAAAGAGTTGATGGCCAAGAAATTCTCTACCTTGGTACTCTCCTTCACAATGGAAGGGATAATGATGTGCTCATGAGGAATCCTAGCAAGAGGTCAACTCCCTTTCTATGTAGGATCCTATTGTGCATTGGGTCTATCTTGAGCTGACCCCCCACCTCTCCCTTGGAAGTCCCTCATATCAAAATCATTCAGGATTTTGTTCAAGATGAACTCACAGTATAGTTTCCTAAGGAAATACTATGGGACTTCACAATTGTTGCATGGTGGGTAATAAAAAACCATGTACCACCTATCCCCAAAAAAGTTCCTAATCTATTGGTGGTGGCACCAATGGATACAAAATGTCTTCACATTGGGGATAAGATTTACATTTGTGCATGGGTTAGTTAATAAATAGCGCAAATCAAATTATAATTTTTAGATCTTTTACATCTTTAAATGATAATTTATCCTAATAATAAGCCCTAACCACCTACCTCCTATCTTGCCAAACAAGTAATGTTTGTTGATTGAATCTGCATGCTTTAACATTTCTTTGAGTGAAGTTGCTAGGGTCATTCTTTCCACGATTAAATTTTTTGGATTATTGAACCTCCTAATTAAATCCTCAATTTCTTTTTTATTGTTTCAATTTCACTCATTATGTTTTGCTAAGTGCCAGGAGGATGTTGAGTGATTAGTGGAGGAGATTGTTGTTGTGGTTGATCAACTTGAGGATTTTTGTTGTTGTTGTTGTTGTTGTTGTTGAGGATTTTTTTCCTCTTGTTGTTGTGCTTGTTGAGGATTTTTAGGAGGGTTTGTAGGTTCATTAACATCTACAAATTTAAAAAATAAATATAAAAAACAACCTAAAACTAACAAATTCACAACAACAAAAAAAATCCTTACCTCTTAGACCTCCTCATCGACATGGCAACATCCTAGAAATTAAACAAATTTTTGATGAAAAACCTTGCAAAATGGCTCCTCCTAGAATGTGAGTACAGAAATGAGGGGTCTTAGCCTTAGGAAAAAAAACATAATCACAATGAAAATGATTTTTAATTTCTTTTGTTATGCTTTTAATAGCTCATAATGTGAGCACATTATAATGTGTTCATGTTATGGGATTTTTGTAGATGAGCCTTAGGCTCATCACACCAAGCCATAACATGAGTGCATTATAATGTGCTTACATTATGGGCTTTCAAATTTTTTTAAAAAAATTGGCCACAAATTGGCTACCCATCTTTTTGCACCCACCCAAGATCCCATTGATGAGAATCATGAAAAAAAAAATATTGAACAAGAAAACACAATCATTAATAAGAAGGAAAATACAACCATTGATCATTCCCCTACTTGTAATGAAATATTTTTAGAAGAACCAATCCTTGAATGTCAAGAATATTTGGTTTCTAGTTCTACTAAAAATTATTCTTCTAGGGATGATATCATGGTGCAAGAAACAAATAACATTGACAATAACATAGTTTCATTAGAAGAAGATGATGAGGCACCATTAGACTCCCCTTCACTAAGGTACATTAATATTATTCATCCTCAACTCATCCTTTACTGACCATCACCCAAACCTCAAACTCAAAAAAACTTGAATTCATCCTCTACCCACCTAAGAATAATGTTTTGTAGTAGCTGAGTCATACTATCATTTGCTCATACATATAAAACTAGAAAAAATCCACAACCACCACAACCAACCTCGACACCCTTACCATTTCCTAATCCCATATTTCCTAGTGGTCCTCATTTTCCTTTGGATAGTGGGAAAGAGTATGATCTTGTTGAGAAACTTAAGAATACTCCTACAAAGATATCTCTATGGGACCTAATTCAAGTTTCACCTAATTATCACACTATGCTTCAAACTACCTTTCAAAAATTTCCTATCCCTTCTAACTCAACCAAATGACATAGTAGCCATCATTCAAGGGCTGAATGCTAACATTTTTTTCCACCAAAGTGAACTTCCCCATTTGGAAGTGAAAAAAAAATGATGCTTTCATGATCATAGCTCAATACAAAAGAATAGGGATAAACCAAACCCTTGTTGACAATGGCTCCACCCTTAATGTGTTTAGCATAAAACTTTTGGATAGGCTTCATGTGGACAAATAAAAAAATTCAACTAGAATCTTTATCTATTAGGGGATTTGACAATGTAGGAAAACAAATTCTTGGTGTGATCACTTTTCCTATAATAGTTGGAATGACCACATTAGAAAGACCGATCCATGTTATGGCTCATGATATTTCATATAATCTCCTTTTAGGAATACCATGGATTCATGCAATGCATATAGTTCCTTCTACTCTTCATCGTAAAATGAAATATATCTACAACAACAAAATGTAAATAGTCAAAGAAGACCCTAACCTAAAAACTTGTTTAAACATTGAGAAAAACAAGCAGAATCTTTTAGCAACACTATCACCGACTACACAATTGGAACCCATGCAACAACAAGACAAAGAAAAAGAAATTGAAGAAGTAACAAAGCTATTAGATGATGATTGGGGTTCCTTAGATTTCACACTAACATTCATGGGAGAATATAGAATCATACAAAAAGAATCTGACAAGGGAAGAGGAACAGTGGTAATGTTAACAAAAAATTTGAATGGCCCTTCAAAAGCATCCAACTCAACCACTTTAGACAAAAACACAACCAATTACACAAAAACCTTTGATGAAGTTGATTACAAACAACCACCAGATCCAAAAGTAATGAAAAAGCTTTATAGAAAAGGTTATGAACTTATGAAACAACTTGGATTTAGTGGAAAAGGATGTGGTTCTAGAGAACAAGGTATCCACAACCCTATAGAGCCTAAGACACATGATAGGACTCATGTTCTTGGTTATTATCCTTTTATAGAAATAAAAAAACCTTCACTCAATATCAAAACTCTTACAAAAGATTCCTCTAAACCAACCTTAACAATAGTGAACCCTAAATTGATTGATACTAGTGGTCTTGGTTGTTATCCTTTGCAAAAAAATACATCTTCACTTAATGTCAATGTAATCTTGTGAAACACTAATAATTTGAATTCATTAGATTGTACACACTCCTCTAAAGGAAAGAACAAAATATCACAAACTTAAGAGTCTTATGTAGGTATGACAACTAATACTAAGTAATAAATATCATTACCACCAACTACAAACACACCTTCTACCATTGATCAAGAGGGTATCTTTTTGAGACTTCTCCAATATCACTTAATATCTCTCCCTTCAAGAACTTGAAAGAAATGTTATTAAAAGACTTCATTTTTTCACATATCATAGAGGTCATGGTGATTATACTAATGAATGTAAGGCTTTGAGTAGTAAATTTCAACATCATAAGGAGTTTGGTGCTCTTCCTTATGTGGGGGTACCTAATTCCTCTAATTGATACTGATTTTCACTCTAGCATGCATTTCATCAATCATTTTTTCTCACCCTTGTCCTACACTAAGTGGTGGCAATGGGTTAGTTAGCCTTGTCCTCGTATGCCACTTGTTGTTACCTCTTTTGGCTAGTTGATCACCTTTCATGAACATATAAGAGCAAGATTGGGATGTGGAGGACATACCTTAAGTTGGCTCACACATGACATACTACCTTTTTTGTGACGTAGCTTCTTGGAAAAATATGACTTGGCATAGGGATTTCCAAATAAGCTCTCATATCTTCTACTTTAAAGAAATTACTCACAGTAATGATGTTAGAAACTGAATTAAAGTGGGGGAATACATTGACACTCATGTTTCACTACATGATTTTATTTCTTCTTGCAATGCATCCTTTTCTTGGTGGTCATTGGGTTTGATTCCCTTCAAGAGTGTGATATTTCCTTGCACTTGTCCTCTCTTAGAAACATTAAATAGAATGTTCCCTAAGATGAGATCTTGTATTTTTCCTCTCTCGGAGACATTAAATACAATGTTCCCTAAGATGAGACCTCGCATGAACTAAGAAAAATCCCTTTGAACATTCCTTTCACTATTATGCATTTATAATGTCTATGAGACTCAAGCATACAAAGTTTTCCTTGCCTCATAGAGGCCAAAGATCATTTTTGTGAGGTGTCTTATCAAATTTATTAGGAGGTATAACTTTGGTATGGCTTGAGTGGGAAGCCCATTCTGAGACATGAGTTTCCCCATAACCACTTGTGTGTGTGTGAGTACATACCAACCATGAGTGTATGTTTCTCACATTTTGGGATTTCTCACTTAGTAGACAACCAAGAGTTTCGTTTCCTTAGAGTGAGTATTCATTTTTTGGAAAAATGGTTGAAGCTTGATCCACCTTTTATTTTTTCTTATTTTTACTTTTTTTCCTTCTAGTTATTGCCATTGCATGATCATGCATCTTGTTTTGCTATAAATCATTCACCTTGTGTGTGTCCTTTTGCACTTATGTTAGTTTGACTTAGGATCTTAGATCTTGGGGGCTTGACCATCTCCTCCATCTTTGTTATCCTAGGCCATCCACATTGGTATGATTGGACCCCTCTTGAATGTCTACTTTGGTGTGAGTTTGAAGTAGGTTCATCCTCTCACTAAAGTGGGGGCTGAATGTGGACATCGAAAAAGTAACCCTTCTACTTTTTCTCACATGTTTAGGTCCTCTTTGTAATTTTTGGCTTAATATTGCCTCCATTTAATGTTTTAATGTGGATAACACATTCACATTAGCTCTTGGGCCCTTTCAAAGTGAACAAAATGTATTTATCGATGTCTTGTAAAGGTGTTCTAAAATACTTTCACACTTTTCTAGACTTTTATTAAGCATTTAAGTCTAATGGACCTATATTTCCTTAATTCAATATTGTAAAATGTATTTAATTGCATTCTCACATTAATCTAGAAGGCTTGTAAATTAAACCTAATTTTAATCTAGTGTTGTAATGTATTTTACACATTCACATTAGATCTTGTGCCTTTCTAGGCTAAAGGGACCTCATTATAATACTATAGAGTGTATTTAATCACACTTTCACATTGAAATTTTTTTCCCTAGCCCTAATTACCCTTTACATCATCATTAATAGGCCCCTATCACCCCATGTTGCACATCATAAGGCTTATTTTGATCAAAACTTGACTAAATCAACATAAGAGCTTAATTTATTCATTCCTTGACATCCCAACAAACAAAATAGCCCCTGTGGGACCCATTCACCTCTTTGGGAAAATGATCCCCATCTCGGTGGGACTAATTTGCTAAAAATGGTGAATGAGTCACATTTGTGCCATTTTTAGGGTTTGAGTAGGAAAAATTAGGTTTTGAGTTTAATTTTCCTCAATGTCGGCCTTGGAAATCAAATTAATAGGAATTTGAATGTATTTCCTATATAAACATTCCCTAAAATTATTATTTCATAATGCATTCATGTTCTTATGTCAAGTAACCTAGGACTAGTTATTTTTAAGTCTTCACAAGATCAATTATATCGAATTCAAGGGCAGATTCTTCATCCATTGTTGTAGAAATTCAAGATCCATCATCATGGCAAGTTTCTAAGTTTGCATTATCTCATCTCTATGAGTTATTATTTTACTTTCATAATTTGGTTTAATTTCCTAAAATGGGTTTGACCAAGGCAAACCCCTATTCCTCTAACAATCAACAAATTTCCCCCACTTTAATGTGCGATTGCAGGTCTGTAGATTGAAGAAAAATTCTCAAAATGATAAATTTGCAAATGTTGTCAAATTTTTCGTGAAAAGTTGTCAAGAATTAGAGAAACTAAAATCTAGGGAAAAATATCCATCCAATTTTCATAAAATTAGTGGGAAAGTGCTTATAATTTCATCCATCCTCAAAGGCTTGTAAAGTAAAAGTTCAAGATTCTGCTCCTGTAACACTTCAACAAAATGGGATGCATCCCCCAATAGTGGTGAATGAGTCCCACTATACTTATTTTTTAAATATTTTTGCATATTCAAATACCCATTTGGCCAAAACAAGCTTTGGTGCAATTTTCTAAAAGTGGGACTGATTCACCCAAAAAGTGAATGAGTCCCACTAGGCCTAAAGAGTAGCAACTTCAGAATTTCAGAGATATTTCTAGTCTTCAATGCATTTCTAAGTGCACTCTTTTTGTTTCATAGCTTTCTATTTAGCTTTGTTTTCATTTCTAGGCCATTTAGCATATGTTTGCATATCACATTGTGTTTTCAAATACTTTACATTTTCTAAGTTTTGTATTATTAGTTAATCTCTTTTGTCAATTTCAAGCCTTAAGGACAATCCCCTTTGATAAATTTCAATCTCTTTTGCATTGGAATCTCAAGGGTTTGTTCTTGAGTGTGAACTTTGTGAAATTAGATTCCTCTTCCTCCATTTCCCCTTTCTAGTGTGGATAAAGGAAGTTGTGCACTTCATTTCCATTATCCAAAAAGTGTCAGGAAAATGTCCTAAAAAATGAAAAACCCTACCTTAGCCAACAACACACTCTTAATCCTAATATGTGGCTAAGAGATAATTTTGGGATGACCTTTTTTATATTTGAACAATAGCCTAGAAAGTACATTTTTTAGTTCATTATATTGAGAATATGGGAAACAACGACAAATAGGGGAGAATAATTTCCAACTATAGGAAGAATAGTTGAGTGTTGTGTTGAGTCATAAGGTAGATTAGGAGAAATAAAGTGTTATAGTAGAGAAACAAGATTAGGAATTAGATAATAGATCCCAAAAGGAGCCAAATGACATATATGAGTCTCATTGGGACCAACAAGGATCATCAAAATGAATTAGGAACATCAAATGATTCTTAGAATGAGTCAAATCATTTGAGTTGAAATCAAAGATATTAATAATATATCAAGGTGATTGGGGAGGGAATTTCAACACTAAGTAGAAGAGACTAGATTTTGGATACTATGATATAGGAAAAGGGGATGTAGGGTATAAATCACACTAGTTCCAATATGAAAAAAGGAAAGGAATAAAATTGATCTCAACACCCACTTGGCTAAAAACCACAATGAAAGAGATGGAATGGTGGATTAGGGTTTTAGTCCTTTGTAAGGATGATATGTTGATATGATTAATTGATTATTAATTGATTGAATTTGATGATGCAATGATGTTCATAGGTTAATTATGAAAATGAAGAAAACTAAAATGATTAATGGAAAACATAGAACTCGTAAACAAAAATAGAGTTTAGAATAGTAAAAGGCAGACAAAGAGGAACCTAGCATATAAATTTGGTCTTGAAAGAGTTGGGAAAGGAAATTAGGTGCCCTAGATTGGGAAGCAACTACTCAAATTAAAATTGCAGTCTCATGTTACTCCTAGTTTGTAGGTTTTTATATTCTATGCACACTTCCTAATTTTATTTTTACTAATGAAATAAACTTTCCTTGATTTTTTTACTTATAGGACTTGAATTCTTGAGTGAGAAATTAGCTCTTCAATTCTCCTCCAATTCACTTAAGCTCTATAACCTCTACACATGAATGTGGGGGAATGGTTTTTCTATATAGGGGCTTTCCTAATTCAAACCCCATTTTGGTATTTCTACCTTCACAAAGATTATGATGATGTAAAAGGTAGCCTACCCTACATCAAGTAGAGGCTAAATGATAAACATGTGGTAAATTATAATTTTGGCAACTCAAGTCCCTCATATTAGTATTCCTTGATGGACTAAAGTCAATGTACTCATCACCTTCAAGGAGAAATGAATTCTTGATTTGAATTACTGCAAGTGTTCGTACTCACAAAACACATAAACGTGAAACGTGAAAAAAATCACATAAAAATATGGTGTATCGGGGCATGTTCAAGAATATGGGTGCAAAAAATGTTCAAAAAGTGGAAGTGTTTTCCTTGCTTTTCAAAATTTATCACAACTAGACTAAAAATTTGAAGCACTTACACATTGAACCTTTAAAAAGTCTAGTAATATTAAATTTAGTATTTTAAGTATAGTTTTGAAATATAATTTATTCTAATATCTAGATGATGCAAATTAATTTTTAATAGGCATGTATAAAAAAAACTTTTTAAAGGTCATTTTTGTAGGACCATACCATGCACATGTACTGACACCATAATTTGACCTAAATAAAATTGTTGTTCTAAATCCTTTTGGGGAAAGATGTGTGATAAGCTTATGATTCATGAGTACATTTTAAAAAAATTTTCTAAATATTTGTTTTCTTATTAATTTTTTATTGGCCCTAATTGATGTTTTAGAAAACCCTCATGTATGAACACCAAAATTTGACCTAAACTAACCATTTTTAAAAAAAAATCAATGTGTAAATAATTTTCTTTATATTTATGTCATAATTTTTTTATAGGAAAATCTTTTTTTTTTTAAAGTTCTTAAAAAATACAAAATCATGAAATTTCTAGCTTAAGAAGTAGTTTCCTTACAAATTAATGTGAAATAGGAAAAATCTAATCATAAAAAAGTAAAATTTAAAAACTACACATCGTGATATATAATGGGGTTTAATTTCAAAAACAATTTTGTAAAAAGTTGTCAACCTTATTGCAAATGTCAATTATCTCTCTAGACATTGCTATGACCTTCTACTTGTGGGTCCAAATCTAAGGGTTAAGTTACCTTTCCTTTCCCCCTAAAACAAATTCAAAAAGTGGGTTGGGATTTCAGTTTTTTGTAATGGGTACCTAATTTAAAATGGGCATCTACTCTATTTTTAGAATGGCTACCTATTTTAAAGTGGGTACTCATTCTAGTTATAGAATGACTATGGGTTTTAAAGTTGATACATGTTCCATTTGAAGAAAGAGTACCTATTTTAAAGTGGGTACCTATTCTATTTTTAGAATGGGTACCCATTTTAAAATAGGTTCATTTTATAGTTTTAGAACATGTACATGTTTAAACTCGAGTCCCCATTCCTTTTGTTTATTTTTTTGCATGAAACTTCCTCTCTTTGTGGACCCATATTTTGAGACTTATCCATGCCTAACATGATGCTTGATTGAAATGATGTTGCTATACTTCTACTAGTTTTTCTTTTGGCTACTCCCATAATGATTAATTATGATCTCAATTTCCTTCTCAAAACATGTTAGGATTTAAAAAGTAAAAATATGACACAAAATGGTACTCCCCTCTACCAAAACACTAACTGAAATCACAAAACAAAATTCCCAAGAAAACTCTATCGATTCAACTCTCAATAAAATAAAGATTGCAACAAACTTGTTTCTTATTTAATCAAATTCAAATACAAATACAAATGTGATACTAAGTTTTCTCTCTTTTGCATTTGATGGATTCTCATGCCATTGTGATATACATGGGTATGTGTAGGATCATGATGGGCCAAAAAGTGGCAATATGTAAGTGATATGATGGCTCATGTGGTTGATGACCTTTTTTTTACCCAAAATTGATGAAACGAAAAGGGTTTTTAAAGGAGATTCTCAACTTTCCACCAATATAAATTATTCTTTACTTTGAATTTAATAAATTATTATTATTATTCATTTTCTATTTGAATTATGACTTAAGTCCTAATTGATATGTTGATTGAAAAAAATCTATAGATTTCAAATGGTATCATTTTTTTTGAATCTAAAACATGTGTCACATTCTATGCTTCTTATACTATAGGATTAAAAAAAATTGAATTTCATGAAGTTTTGACCAAGTTAAGGTGGTCAAACATACGAGTTTTTATATTTTTTAAAAATTGTAATAAAAAATTCATAATTAATTATTTACTTGGAAAAAAATTACAAAAAATAATGCATCACATCATGACATGAGTCCTCTACTTATATATAAAATCTTATAAAAAAATATTATCATGTTATTGTGCTTAGGGTGGTCAGATAGGCACCTACTTTTTTTTCCCTAAAATTTAAGTACTACTACATCAAAATTTCAAATTTTCACCTAATAGATTTTTGTTTTTTTAAAAACCTAGTAGTTTAGAAACTACATTCAATTTGCTACAGATTCTATTCTTACATATTTTTGAAATAATATAGATAACTTATTCTGAATTTTTTGCCACTTAAGGGCCTACTTTTTCCATGATGACCCTGCACATACCCACATTCTTTTTCAAACCTACTACTCTATGCTCTATTCCTACTATCATCCTTTATTTCTACACTTTATGCTATGTTAACTCTCTTGGCTGATTCTCATTTTTTCCTCCTTTATGGCTACAGATCCACTTTCACACCCCCTGTGCATTCCTTCTCTTTCTGTATAACCCCCTTAGCTTGAGGTTTCACTGGTTATTACATGACCAATTTTTCCCCTATCCTCTATGCACCCCCTATCTCAATTGTTGTGTGTTTCTTCTTTTTTTTTACTACACGCTCACCCTTGTCTCTATTCATTCCTTCTTATTTATGTGTCTCTTGCTATGTTCTTCTCATAGCTGTTTCATTCCCTCTTGGCCCTATCAACCTCCTTCCTCAAGGTTGTGTGTATCTCCAAGTCTAATGTCTTTTTTCTTTGTCTTTACTTTACTCCAATCTACAAGCCAATTTTCCTCTTCTCATAGACTCCCCCTATGCTCATTCTCTGCATGGCTGTTCTTCCTTTATTAGCCACACATCTCCTTTCTACCTACCATACTACCTCCTTTTCTTGGTTTGAATCCTAGTGAATTTTGTTTTGGTTTATTCTCCTCTACATATTGGCTTTCCCATGCAATTTTATTGAAGGTGAAATTTTGTTTAAAACATTCACTTCAATATTTAATTCTTTATTAAATTTTAAATATGTTGATTCCTTTTGAAAGTCCAATTTTATTGTTGATTAGACCCATTCGATAATCATTGAGACATTACTTTGAGGAACTTTGTCGATCAACATACACAGCGGCAGAGGTGATGGCAACTACATCTATTAAAATTGATGTTTCAAATCTTACAAACAAAGATATTGTAGGATTGCCATTACATCTACCAATGTGTAAATTTAAATTCCTTGAAGGTTGTGACCAATCCAATTTGTGCATATTCAATTATCATTATACCTCTTATTTCTTCACACATCTAACAATGCAAGTATAACTCAAGAAAATGTTGGTAAAGATCAAATAGATTGGCCTTACACCAACCAATTACATTTTACTTAAAATTTCATGAGACAAAATAGTTTCCATGATATCTCATTAAATCATTAAATTTAAGAGGTTTAGACATTGCAAAGAGAACCAAACAAACTAAAATTTGAATAAAATACAACCAACAATATTTTTGGGTGGTGTTGATTGCCTGTCCACCTGTGTGATCTTGCATCAGACACACCAGGTAGAAAGATTGTGAGCATGGACTCACAATGATGGAGTTGACTGATGAAATCACTCTTTGGGATTATGAACAATCTGTAGTGAACTCCATCATTATAACAAGTGCTCCAAAACTATTTCTTTCACTTCTTCCAACACTTCTCTAAAATAGAGACCATCTCCTTCCAGCAACACTACATCTCACTCCTTTTCTCCCTCATGGACTCATATCCACCAAATGCTGACCTCCTTCACCAAATCATTTTTGCACTTATCTCCTCTTTCATGAGTTCAAACCCCCCTCTAACCATCCACCTCCACCAAAACCCAGTGATATCCTCCACAATTTCTACTAACAAATAAATATGTAGCATCTACAACACGCTCTTGTATTCTATCCAACTTGGTTTTTACTACTACATTTTAAAACAAAATAACATCACATAACTAATTTACCTCATCGACATTCACAAATACAACATCAAACTTCACTACAATATCTTCCACCTCCTTGCCAACTACAACTTTTTACTCTTCCTCGTTTGTTGTGACATCTTTGCTTCTCACCTTAGATTTTTCTTCTCCACTCTTCATTCCTTCCTCAAGGCATGTCTCTACTATAAATTATTCCATAGGGGCTAGTACTCTCTCATCTTTCTCCATCCAACTTAGGCTGCAATACTCTTTTTTGTTGTCCTCTTTCTTCATCTCAATCTCCTTCACCACTTTTCTCTCTCTTTCCAACAAACTTTCCCTTTTCTTCTTGAACCATATTTCTCACTTCTTCACAAACTATCTTTCCAAACTTATCTAACATTTCATCCTCCACTTTCTCCCAATACTTCTCCCAAAATAGTATCCACACGAGTCTCCTCACAACCCAACCCATCTTGCTTGCTACAATCTTCCAAAACTCACATTCTCTACATCTCCATAGTTTTTTTCTCTCTGTTCTCAATTGTTCAAGAATCCACACACACCCAAAATATTTCTTTTGAGCTCTCCACAACCATTACTCTCTCCCATAGATCCTAGTGAATACTCTCCATGCTCATTATTTCCTGCTATAATACCAATTCACACAAATGGTTACCCCCCTCTACCAAAAAAACCAACTCAAAAATGTAAAACCAAATTCCCAGGAAAACTTTATTAATTCAACAATCAATAAAATAAAGATTGCAACAAACTCATTTCTTATTTATTAAAATAAAAATACAAATACAACTATAATAATAAATTATCTCTCTTTTGCATTTGATGGCTTCTCATGCCATTCTAATATATATTATTTTTCAAACTTGCTACTCTATGCTCTATTCCCACTATCATCCTTTATTTATGTACTTTATGCTATGTTACCTCTCTTGGCCAATTCTTGTTTTCACCTTGTTCATGGATACACATCCTTTTTCACACCCTTTGTGCATTACTTCTCTTTGTGAATAACCCCTTTAGCTAGATACTTCACTGGTTATTACATGACAATTTTCTCCCCTATCTTCTATGCACCCCCTATCTCACTTGTTGCATGTTTATTTATTTGTTTTACTACATGCTCACCCTTGTCTTTGTGCATTCCTTCTTATTTTTGTGTCTCTTGCTTTGTTCTTCTCATAGCTACTTCATTTCCTCTTGGCCCTATCAACCTCCTTCCTCAAGGTTGTGTGTATCTCCAAGTGAAACCTAGACAAATAGGTTAAGGGGGGTTCTAATCTCTTTGGAAGATAGAACTAGGGTTTAAGACATTTCCACCAATTTTCCTTTAAGTTTCATTCAATGAATCCTTAGAGATCACAATTCAAGGATGTAATGATGGGAAAGAGATTTGTGATAAGGTGTCCTAGGGTATAATCAAATACAAAAGAGGGATTCACCACCAAGCAAGGGCTTGGAAAGAAAAGAAAATGTAAATAATATGTAAGTTTAAGTAAGTGACCTAGAAAATGAATTGAAATACGAACCAAAAAATGGATAGGAAATAGAGGTGCACTTGGAAATTGAAGAGGCTTGGAACAAGATCTAAAATCCAAAAAAATCTAACTTTCAAAGCATACTGGGACTCATACACCAAGTTGGATGATATTGTCCTAGTATAGGGTTTCTGGGAGAAACTAGAATTTCATAGTAGTAATTTTGAATCCTCTAAAATTAAAAAAAGCTGCTATACCATGAATCATATGCCACAAGTGGTGTATCAATCATGTTCTAATTTTTTAGAAAGTTAGGAAATTATTGAGTTATCTTATCTCTTCTCTTTCTTCCAAACCTAATTTTTAGATTTGAACCTATCAACAAAACTGCAAAACAAAATATTATATTGATTTTCTTATGGGGGTTTTCATCAATCAAATCCCTAGTTTGGTAATTAAAATTTGATAGAAATGATAGATCTTGGAAGTAAATATGAATGAAAGTCCTAGTCCTAAGTGCATTTAAGATTAGATCTAAAATGTCATAAAACCCTATTCTAATGTGCTAGAATAATATGCATGAATGCAATATAGAGATGATGACTCACTTTAGGAGATCTCTAATCACCTTAATAGTCCATAATAATGTATGTACCCTCCTTTAGGTAGAAATTAGAATGATAATAGAGGATGTAATCACTTAGGAAACAAGTCATTAGGCTTGGCTTGATGGCCAGTTACATTTCCCCAACCTAGAATCCATCATGATTCACCATAGGAAATCATCATCAATCCCTGAAAATGCTAGATCCTAAATGAAAGTGAGCTTGAAGACTTGGAAAAAAACACTATAATTCTACTCCAAGACTTCAAATTTGCTTTCTACTTGCTCTTGACTACTCTTGTGAAAGTATTCTTTAGTGCTCAAGTTGATATAAAGTGTGCTTAGACCTTGAATTGCTTTTATAGATGAAAATAATGATTTGAAACCTTGTTTATATAGTAACTTCATCTAATTTACCATTTATTCGATCCCAAATGCCAACATTAGTAAAAAAATTGAAATAAAAACATTGATTTCCTACCCAAACCATAAAAAGGGGCCACTCAGTACTCATACACCACTTGTGGCATATGGTTATCACCTACGGGGACTCATATGCCCATGGTGGCATGAGTCCCACCCTAGTTTTTTGGGATGAGAAAATGTTGCGTTGTTAGAAAATTGAATGTCTTTATTGATTTTGCTGGGATTTCAACTAGAATAAGCCTTGGGATTTGAAATAAAGGGTCTTAGAGGCCTATTAATGATGACTTAATGGTGTCATGAATGCAAGGGTACTAAAATGGGTCCAAATTAAGTGTGAAATTGTACCATTTCCAAAAAGGGAGTATAATTTCCTACACTACATTTAGCCCCCACTTTATCCCACATATGACTCTACATGCATATGAAAGCTAAAGGAATTTGAACAGTAAAATTAATGTCATAAAATGATACTTGTATGGATTCATTTGCAAACATGGGGAAAGAAGCCCCCATTGTAGCTATCTATAAAACCACAATGTTTGGAAATGCATACTACAACAAAAATTTTCTAGTCATTCAAAAATCCTCTTACCTAGCTTCTAGAAATCAAATTCAAGGGTAGATATATGCTCCCTCCTTTATTTCACTTGCTTTATGGAGGTGGAATCAAGGTAGCAGTCTAACTGCATCAAATTGAGTAAGCCATATCATAGGGTATTTCCAAGTACCATACCACATAGTGATACACATTTCATGAGAATGGGAGCAGAATCACAAATCTAACATAATGAGTGGGGTGGAAAAAGGATCTCTCTATCCCCCAATATGACAGTTTGAGTGAAAAAAGGCACTTTTAACACTAATATACTAAATACTTAATTTGAACATTTATAAGAGTAAAAAGTGAAGTAATTTGTAATAATTTTATCTTTTACCTTATTGTAGTTTTATTTTTGTGGAGAGTGAGTGATAATGTTGAGCATATGACCATATGCACCCTTGAGACTAGACAACCTACATCAAGAGGTGGCACAAGGTGATCTACAACATCATGTGAATGAATTATTCTATACCTTAGCATTTTTTTTACACATTTATTTCATTTTTACGTATTTCTAGATATATTTAGGACCCTAGAATAAAAATTTGGAAAGCATCCCTTTTTTTGCAAAGTGTTCCTTTTTTTGAAAAGTGTCCCAAAATGGGAATAAAGTGTCTAGGACCCTTAGAAGAGTACCCTAGAACAATTTTAGCACACTTTTTGTCTATTGATGTGTAGATTTTAAACTTTAGAATGCTTATAGGAGATATTTTTTAATTCTTGTTAGATTCCTCCTGAGTTGTGACAACATCTTGGTGACATATTATTGTGTTGATTATGAGATCTAGTTGCAACACTATCAGAGGAGAAGACATAGACTCTATAGGTGACTAGGATATATTGGGAATACCTCATGCCACCAATGAGATACCTTGATGTCATGCTTATGGAATTAGCAAAGAGGTGGGACACAAATACCTACAACTTTTGGTTACCCACCGATGAGGTGACAATCACCTTGGAGGAACTGAATCACATTCTTTGAGTTCTAATCTGAGGCAAGACTGTGCATTTTTTAGAGGACCATACATATAGGAAGATGCGAGTAGATGTAGGGTACTACCATAAAGGGCTAGTTTGAGATGAGATTGTGGGGCCACATATCATGCTACAATGGCTACTCTATGCATGATCACCACTTGTGAGATGGATTATGATATTCACCTTAGCACTAGTACAAGTCCCAGATGGATGAGGAGCATAGCTTGATGGAGGCCTAGTTCACATGATATGGGATATGGAGCATCGATGGATTGTCTATGCTTGGGGTCACATCATACTTGCACATTTTTACTATGATTTAGGACAATTTACGTATCACAAGGTCGAGAGCATGGTACATTGTACACTTCTATAGGTGTGGTTACTAGAGCATATCACATGCACTGGGCCAACAAGATTTACATCTATATGTTGCCTAGGATATCCATGCTCATTTAGCTATCCACTGAGATGGGTATGGCAGTATCGAGGTTTGTAGTTTTGGAGAGTTAGATTTGACTACCTAGATCAAGAGGAGATCCTATGGAGACCTTACCAACCGATACCATAGTGTCTAGATGAGACTCGATAGTTGAGGATACAGAAGGAAAGGTTTCTACTAGGGAGGAACAATTATGTAGTAAGACCATTCTACTATGATTGTGCCATGAGACAGTTCAGAAAAGTATAGGTGCCACCAATAGCATGGCTAATTTGTAGGCAATTAGTGTAGACTGCCTAGAGACCAAGGATACAAGATGAATGACAGTGAATGATGTTGTATTCAATGATTTAGATGACTCAAATTTCAACATTCCCCCAATCTTTGAGATGATGATGTTAATTCTATAAATGCATACCAGGAGTGGTCAGCTACAACATGGAAAGATTCAATATTTCCTATGGATCAGCCAATAGGTTTTGTGGGGCCTCTTATAGATCAAAGGGATGAGGAGGAGGAAGGTGAGGAGATAGGGTTCAAGGTAGTAGATTTGTTTGTAGATGAGGTAGAGGAGGATTATGATGAGGAGACAGGCTTAGACTATGAGGGAGAGGAGGAGGATGAGGAGGATAAGGAGGAGGGCTAGTTGATGAGTGAGGGTAGTGATACATCAGATGAGGGTCTAGTGACCCATGATGGAGAGAATAAGCTCCCACCCATGTGACTAGATAACAGTTAGCAGATACAAAATACACTAGCATGT
This sequence comes from Sequoia sempervirens, assembly GCA_007258455.2. Classification (NCBI taxonomy): domain Eukaryota; kingdom Viridiplantae; phylum Streptophyta; class Pinopsida; order Cupressales; family Cupressaceae; genus Sequoia; species Sequoia sempervirens. The sequence goes on along the minus strand of VDFB02079653.1, from coordinate 85,059 downwards.
AAGAGCATTATTATGATAACACATCCTCCATGCCCCTTGCATAGGATGAGGTTGTTTTAACACAACCATTAAGAGATGTATGCGATGTCACATTTTTTATGATTATGCTTATGCTTTGTGATTATTCTTATGTTTTTAGTTTTAATTTATATATGTATATCATGATGTGTATTGATTAGTTGTATGATTTCTATCCTATAGGGTCTATGAGAGAGTGGCATGATCTCTATTGATAGGTGGCCATAGAGATAGTACCTCCTTCACTTAGAGATGAGGCTATCAGTATAGACTACATGCCCCCACCTATCATGGAGTAGCATCCAGAGTTGTTTGAGCCTTTGGTGAGGCTAAGAGGAGCATACATGGGAACTACTAACCATGTTGATCATGCTAAGGGTGCTCTATGAGTGGTGTAGGTTGCATATGAGGAGCTTTGGTCATCTCTAGATCCAAAAAAGGTTGAGAGACATTTTGTAGAGGTTTCCAAGCTATAGGTAGATAGAGACCACATAGAGTGAGAGTTCCTAGAGGTTGTTGAATGGGAGGCCACAACTATTGGATGAGTAGGGGGATATAGCATGCATTAGATTCTCTTATTAGTTCATGATCACATACAACTTTCTCTCATCAAACCATCTCTCGATGGATGAGATCACTAGGTCCCAAGGGATCTAGTAGCCATAGATCACACTAGCATTGTATACTTGATGATATGTACAAAAAAATTGTTATATATATATATATATATGATCATTTATGTTTGATTTTTTATGCTTATGTACTTAACTTAGATGAAAATTTGATTTATCAAATAATATTTGCAAGACTATTTAATAAATGTCTTGATGATCTAACATTGTTTTTATGTGATCTAATTAAAATTATTTTAGGTTTATTTTAGATGCAACATTATGGTTAAGTATGTTATGCTAAATTAAATGCACCTATGATCTAACTATAAAACATTAAATGCATGTAAGGATCTAATATAACACAAAATACAAGATTAAATTGAATAGTATGAAACCTAAAGTAATCACCTAAAAATTAATTTAAATTACTTTAGTATTCAAGACGCACAAATAATTGTTTGTGAAGAATGAAGCGATGTGAGAGAACATAGAATGTCATCTACTAACTCTAACACCACTCCTTTGTCATTCACACTATTCAAGAAGATTAGACATAGTACTAGTGGAAATTTGGAGCATTAGTAGGTTCTTTAAGAGGTGTACCATCCATTTCTATTAATGTGTATGCTCCAGACCCATAACTTTCATCAACTATGTAAGGTCCTAAACAACTAGGGATGAATTTTCTATTTCAGTTGAGGTAGTATTGACATTACATTGATTTTCAAATAACACCAAATCACCCTTAATAAATACACAAGGGATGACATTATCATTGTAACTATGTTGCATTCTTCTAGAGTAAGCTTGGATATGCTCAAGAGTGTTAATGTGTGTGAAATTCTATAACTCTCTTGCTCAATTAGGGTTTTTCACCTAAAGGGAAGAGATAGATCCCACAACAAAATCAAGGCAGTTCACTCAAACTAATGCAAGGATAATGGAAATATGCCTAAATGCAATGATATAGATGCAAAAAATTCATAAAATTGATTGATTGTTTATGCAAAACCTAAGAAATATGGAGTGTTTGAAATGACAATGTGATATGTAGAAATGAACTAGAAACATGCACAAATGAAATTGGAACTTAATGAGATTGAACATAGTGCACTTGGAGGTATAATGTTGATGTTGGAAGATTTTGGAATGCTACAAAAATCACTATTGATGACCAGTGGGATTCATTCACCACTGATGGTGAATATGTCCTTCTAGTAAACTTTATTGAAACTAGTTTCTGAGTGTCAAGAATTGAAAACTAGTGAAATCACCTTTTCCATCCTAGCAGTGGGACTCATTCACCAGTGATGGAGAATCAGTCCATCTAAAAAAAATTACAAATTCTAAAGTCAACTCTGTGGGTCTAGATCTACACTTTTCTTCTTATTAGGTTGACAAAACCAAATCTATAGAAAATAGGCTGAATATTGTCTCCAATGCTTGAATTAGGGTTTGGTTGACTTTAATAGCTTTGATGACTTGTTTAGCACTTTTCAACACCTATTTCTTTGATGAATTTTCCTAGAAGACCAAATCCTTATTGTTGAAGTTTGAAGATATGTCAATGGTTGCTCCAAGATGCTTGATTGAATGATGCTATGATGCTTAGATGGATGCAAGGATGATTGAATAGATGAATGAATTTTTGAATGAATGGGGGTTAAAATGGATGGAAAAACACTTATTTCTACACAATTATGCTCTAATTTCTTGAAAATACAACATCATAGGCTGACCTAAGGTCTTAATGAATAAAAACCCGAAAGAAATTTGAATTTATTTTGAATTTTGTTCCAAGAAGGACTCATTCACCACCCATGGTGAATGTGTCCCACTTAAGGCTTGCAAGTGGGTGGCAGGGACTAAGTTGCATTTAATGGTTTTTTTTGAGTTTATATTCAAAAAAAAATTAATTAAGACCTATAAGTGCATAAAGCCTGGGTGAAATAAAGTATAAGAAAAGTGTAGTTAGTGATGACAAGCCTAGAAAAGCATGAAATCTCATTACAAGACTTTACAACACTTTAGAATAGGGCTTGCTAAGGGATAAAAAGATGATATTTAGATGAATTATGATAAGAAGAGTCTAAAAAGTGTAGAAATGTGTTACAACACTTCACAACACCTTCACAAGAAATCATAGTCTTAATAATTTGAATATTCAAGACTTAATGTGTATGCATGAGTTACATTGCAACATTAAATCTAAGCAAAATAGGCCAAGCATCATAGGAAAAAGACCTAAATGACCATGAAATGTGTAAAGATCCATTTTTATATGGTACATTTAGCCCCCACTTTAGTGAGAGGATGAACTTGCTTCAAACTCACATTAAAGTAGTCATGCATATTGAGATGGATCCAAATGCACTTATGCTAGCAAGATGAGATAACAAAGATCAAGAGGGATGATCAATGCCCCAGGATTAAGATCCCTTAGAAAACTAAGCATAAGACAAAGTAACACACATATGAAAGAGAAAAAGAGAATAAAGAGAAAAAGGAAAAGTCAGATCAAGCTTCGATCATTTGTCCAACTAGTTGTGGATCAGATCTAGGATATTTTTCCAAAAAGGAAAATGCATACTCACTTTGGGGCAATGGGACTCATGGTTTTCCATTAGGTGAGAAATCCCAAAAGGTGAGAAACATATGCTCAGATGGTATGTAATCACAAACACATAGGTGGCTATGGGGAAATTCGTGCCTCAAAATGGGCTTCCCACTCAACCATATCAAAGTTATACTTCCGAATAACTTTAATAAAGCGCCACAAAGGAAAATGTTTGTTTGTACTTCATGAGACAAGAAAAATATTTTATGCTTAGAACTAATGAACAAATAGGATGGAACCACAAACATGCAAGTTTCATTATGCAAGTTTTCCATATAAATGTAAAAATATAAAATAAAAAAGAAAGTTCAAATGAGTCTTGTTAAGTTCATGTGAGGTCTATCACTTAGGGAACATTATGTCTAATGTCTCCAAGAGAGGACCAATCAAATAATAGAATATTCAGAACTTAGGGGATGCAATGCATCACATCAAGCGACTAAGAGGAATGTAATATGCTAAGATAGATCATGTTTATGATGTACATCATACCCAATGTCATCCATGAAGTGACAAATGCATCATATTGAACAAGAAGGTTGCACTAAGAACCAAAAATGAAAAAGAATTAAGCCAATGCATGCCTCCACTTTAAAGAAATTTCTACACACTTTTTTATGATAAATTACTTTAAAGTAGCAAATGAAAAATGCAAAAATAAAACCAAGAAATGAGAACCAACTTGGAAAGACAATATGCCAAGTCATACATTTCTGAGTAAGGCTATGTCATGCAAATGAAAAAGGAAGAAAAGAAAGAGGGGTTTCCCCCAAAAAGGAACACACCAAACACATAAGGGATCTATGTATTTGGGGTTAGTATGTTTGTTGCTGCAATATTTTGATTAAAGAGCTCAAAACTTTCATCATTCCCCGAATACATAGAACTCAAAGAATGATACAATGAGAGTGAAAACAAAAGAAAAAGAAAGTCCATTTTGGGTCAACATGGAGGATACATTATGGTCTCAATGCTTTGCATCATACCCAAAAGGAGAAACACAAGCAACAAGAAAATGAAAAGGTGAAAGAAAAGGAAAATATTTTGGGTCAACATGAAGGAGACATTTCAGTCTCAATGCCTTACGTCATCCCCAAAAGGAAAACACAAGAAAATAAAAAGTAAAAAAAGAAAAAAAGAAAAAAGACCATTTGGGTCAAAATGGAAGAGACATATGGTGTCTTAATGCTTTTGCATCATCCCAAAAATTAATCAAAAAATAAAAGTGAAAAAGAAAAGATAAAGTATGACACATAGAAGAATAGAGGTACAAATAGAGGAAGTGCACAAAGAGAGGGAGAACATAAAACACACATTACGGGGGAACAAAATATGCACATGGAATCACACCAAAGAAAAGAAAAAAGAGAAATGAAAATGTAAGAGGATAGTAATGCAAATGTAATTCAGCCATCAATCGAGTTATTCGCTTCACCATCTCAATTAGTATAAGTGGAAGGTAAATAACATAGCTAAGAGACAAGGAAAAATGCATTACTAGGAAAGGGCTAACAACCTCTTGCCCCCACTGAATGTAAGGAAAGAATGAGCCAATATAGATGATGGGAAGGATCATGCAATAGTGAGAATGGAAAATTCTAGAACTATTGTATGATGATGTTGGTGATAGGGTACTATGGCATGATAGGGTAACATTCAGTATCAGTGAAATGATACTTGTTCAGTATGTCCTTCAATGTATGACATTCATCACTACGATGTCTAAGAACATGATGATATTTGCAATATGGTACATTGGAATATTTTGGATGAATGACCAACCTATTTGAAGGTGGTAAGAGAATTTGGACTTTCCTTTCACATTCAGGTGGTGGATGGAGAGGAAACTTGAATTTTTTCAATTTATAAGGTCATTTGCGCTTGCTAGATTCACCTTTTTCATGGATTGAAGGAGGAAGAGGACCCATGGGGATCCTAGCATCTTTGTTATTGGAATCATGTAAGGTTTGTTCACATGGAAGGAAAAAATCTGAGTCAGGAGTGCAATCAAAGATCACTGTACCATCATCTCGAAGTCTCCAATATTCAAGTGGAGGCTTGTAATCATGAGGAGGATCTTGATATCTTAATTGTATTATCTTTTCATCTTTTGATTTTTTTTCTAAAAGTTGATGAATGTTATGTTCAGTGGTTGTGTCATATCCTTGTTTGCTTAAGATAGTAAAGCCTTTGTATAAGTTTCTTCAAGGTTAATTGGTGTGTTTTTAACTTTGGTATCATAGAATGGTTGAGGAGTTGCTTGGTTAGAGGAACTAGATCCACCTATTGGAGGGAACTTAGGTCCTTCATGTGTTTTAGGATTTGGGTATCCTAATGTATCAGGAGGTGAAACAATAGGAAGGTCTTGTGACTTCATGGATGGGTAAAAGGATGCATTTTCTTCAAGGTTGTTGAGGCATTCATTTAAGAAATTGTTCATGCTATCATCATCTTCTCCAATGATGTCAACAGTATGAGGAGGAAATTCATGAGGAGTTGAAGAAGCATGAGGAAGCTCAAGGTCGCTAGGATTAGTTCCAAAGGCACAATTTGACATGTCCACTAAGGATTTCAATGACATCCAAAACTTATTAAAGCAAAATGCCATCATGACAATGAGTAAAATTAAAATAATATGCAAGAAAGAGGATATAATAGAAAATATAAAAAGTATCATAGAACATAGTAGTAGAAAATTGTAATGCAAAAATACCTAGAAAATGCTTAAAAATGCAGTTCAGAATGTGCAACTAGATTGATTCACCCAGAGTGGCAAATGAGTCTAGGGGTGAATTTTTTGTGATTTTTCATAAAATTTAAAGTGATTTTTATGCTTTTCTGATGCAAAATAGGGACGTAGATGCAAAATTTGATTTTTTGTAATGATTTGAAGTACAAAAATGAAATCTATATGATATACTCAGTAATGCAATTTTGTAAACCCTATGATGCAAAAATATTGCAAAGGCTATTGCAAAAGCTAATGTTATGAGTCCTAGGATGTAAATGCAGATGTAAATCAAAAAGATAATGTTCAATATTTAGGTTCACCAAAATTAACCATAGAGTTTTGGGGGTGTGAAATGCTATAACTCTTTTTCTTAATTAGGGTTGTTCACCTAAAGGAAAAGATAGATCCCACACCAAAATCTAGGTGTTTCACTCAAAATAATGCAAGGATAATGGAAATATTCCTAAATGAAATTATCTAGATGTAGCAAATTGATCAAATTGATTAACTGTTTATGCAAAACCTAAGAAATATGAAGTGTTTGAAAACATAGTGTGATATGTAGAAATGAACTCGAAACATGCACAAATGGAATCAAAACTTAATGAGATTGAAAAAAGTGCACCTGGAGGTAGAATACTAATTTTGGAAGATTTTGGAATGCTACAAAAATCACTATTGATGACCAATGAGACTCATTCATCACTGATGGTGAATCGGTCCTTCTTCTAGTAAAATTTGTTGAAATTGGTTTCTGAGTGATCATGGGAATTAAAAAATGATGAAATCACCTTTTCTATATTGGTAGTGGGACTCATTCACCATTGATGGTGAATTAGTCTACCTATAGAAATGTATAAATTTTGAAGTCAACTCTATGGGTTTGGATCTACACTTGTCTTCTTATCAGCTTGATGGAACCAAATCTATAGAAAATGAGTTGAATATTGTCTCCAATGCTTGAATTAGGGCTTGGTTGACTTGAATAGCTTTGATGACTTGTTGATCACATTTGAAGACCTATTTCTTTGACAAATCTTCCTATAAAACCAAATCCTTGTTGTTGAAGTCTTAAGATATGTCAATGGCTACTCCAACATGCTTGATTGAATGATGCTATGATGGTTAGATGGATGCAAGGATGATTGAATAGATGAATGAATTATTTAATGAATTGGGGTGAAAATGGATAAAAACACTTATTTATACACACTTATGCTCTAATTTTTCAAAAAATACATCATAGGCCAACCTAAGGTCTTAATGAATAAAAAACCTGAAAGAAATTTTAATTTATTTTTAATTTTGTGCCAAGAGAGACTCATTCGCCACCCATGGTAAATGGGTACCACTCAAGGCTTGCAAATGGGTGTTAGGAATTAAGTTGCATTTAATGATTTTTGTTAGGTTTATATTCAAAACCACACTTAATTAAGCCCTATGAGTGCATAAAGGGGCCAAATAAAGCATAAGAAAAGTGTAGTTGGTGATGAAAATCCTAGAAAAGTGTCAAATCTCATTACAAGACTTTAAAAAACTTTAGAATAGGACTTGGTAAGGGATAAAAAGATGATATTTAGATGAATTATTATAAAAATAGTCTAGAAAAGTGTAGAAATGTGTTACAACACTTCAAAACACCTTCACAAGACATCATAGAGTCTTAATAATTTGAATATTCAAGATTTAATGTGAATGCTTAAGTTAAATTGCAACATTAAATCTAAGAAAAATAGGCCAAGCATCACAAGTTTTCCATAGAAAAATGGCCCCTTATAATTTTAATGGCCTTTTAGGTTTTGTTCCATGGTTTTTGAACTATTTTTCTCTAATTTTATGTTGTAATATGGATTGAACATGCATATTTAGGTATTAAAATTCAAATAATGAGGTCTTGTGAAGGTGTTGTGAAGTTTTGTAAGACATTTATACATTCTTCTATACTCTATTCATTACAGTTCACCTAAAAATCACCTTTTCATCACTAAACAAGTCCTATCTTGAAATATTGTAAAGTCTTGTAACAATATTTCACACTTTTCCAGGAATAAATTCACTATTTATCCCTTTCTCATGTTTTATTTGGTCCCTTTATGCCCTCATATGTCTTAATTAAGTGTATTTTTGAATGTAAGCTTGATAAACAACATTAAATACAACTTAATTCTTGACACCCATTTTTAGGTGCTAGGTAGGACCCATTCACCATAGGTGGTAAATGAGTCCACCTTGGCCCCAAATTCAAAATATTTTAAATTTCCTTTCAAGTTTTTATTCAAAATCACTTGATGTTGGCCTGTGATGAGGTATGAATAGGTAACTAAGGCACAAGATTGTATAAATAAGTGATTTTCACCTCATTTTACATCCCCTACAATTCTCCAACATTCACACATCATATTCAAGCAATATCAAGCATTCAAGCATCTTGCAACATCAATTCAAGCATTATTAAAGAACTTTGGAGCATCCATTGACACTACTTCATATTTTCATTATCAAGGGATTGGTAAGTTGATAGAAATTGCATGTTATTATTTTATCATTCACTTTCATTTCATTGTCTCATTAAGGGTTTGATTACCAAAAGTGGGGTTTGACCAAGGAAAACCCCTATTTGCTAACCCTCAACCATTTCCCCCTATTGCATGTGTGTTTACAAACTTAGTGATGTAGGTTGAAAAATATTTTTGGTGTTGAAGATTGGTAAACAATTCAACTAGGTGCTTCAAGTCAACTCATTCATATTTCACGCTTGGAGAAGATTTTATGTTCATTTCTTGCAAAATTGACTTTGACAACCAGACATTTAGAGATTTCCAAATCTAGTGTTGTAGAGTTGTCTCCTAATTTTTCAAAATTTTGGGAGAGGACCGATTTTCCACTAGTGGTGAATGAGTCCCACCTTAGGACTAAAATTTGAATTTGGTCAAATTCTAGATCCCAATAGTCAGAAACTAATTTCTGACACTTTTTCACCAAGAGGAGGACTAATTTGCCACCCTGGGTGAATGAGTCCCACTATGAAATTTTAGTAATTCCAGTCAACATTCACAAACATTACCCAAGTTAACTTTGTTTCATCCTATTTCTTTATGTTCAACATTATTTCTTCATTTATTTCATTGTTTTCATATCACAAAGTGTGTTCAAACATAGTTTAAATCTTAGTTTTGCATTCATATTCATTCATTTAAATCACTTAATTGCATTTAGTTTACTTCATGTAGCTTAGAAAATATTACACATAACATAATTTGAATGAACCCTTAGCATTTTTGGCCTAACTCTCTACTTTTAGGTGGAAAAACACTCTAGAAGAGTAAGAGAAGTCCTAAGAGCCAAATATCTATAGTTCATTTTTGGTGAACCTGACTTTTGAACATTTTTCATTTCTGATTTCATTTGCATATTGCATCTTAGTTTACATTTGCATCATCATTCAATTAATACATTGTTTTGTTTTTGCATTCTAGGACTTTTCATATTGCATTAGTGAAAACTTCATCTAGATTTCTTTTTTTCATTACATCTCATTGAAAAAATTGAAAATCTGCATTCTACATCCTTGATTGCATTCTATAGAGCATTAAAATCACATTAATTTTTTTGAAAAACACACAAAAACATCATACTAGGATTCATTCACCACCTTGGGCAAAACAATCCCTCTGCACTTTTTAAACAACATTTCTGGCATTTTTCTAGCATTTTCCTGCATTTCATTTTTCTTTAGTTAGTTCTCTATTACAGTTAGTAGCATTTTTGTTATTTCCATTTAGACATCTTAGATTACCTTTCATTTTATTTCACTGCTTCCTTTGTGGTACTTTTATGAGTTTTTGGTGCACCATTGATAATACTTTAGTGAGAAGAATTTCTAGACTCATGGCTTCCCACGATAACCCTTTTGTTGTGGACCTTTGTATCTCCCGAGCTCCTACTCCTAGTATGGACAATGGTACATTAGGCACTAAAAATACCACTTATATGCCTTCACCTTTCCATCTAATGAATGTTGACACCCAAAACAAATCCATCCTACAAGATAAGTTCATTAATATTCATGATGATTTTTGCACATTTACAACAAGACTTGTCACTTGAAAAAATTTCCACCATTACCATACCTGCCATTGGAAATATTCATTGTTTGATTGAAAGTGATGATGGATTGCAAGCGATGAAGAGAATTTATAAGATTTACAATAAACATGCCTCTTCTAATACCCAATCTGCAAACATTCATGTAAGCCAAGGAGGACCTCAAGTTCCTCCCCCTTCAACCATAGCATCTATACCAACTTATACTAATCCGCAAGTCCACACAACTATGCATTGGGTTAATTATGTAGCTAATTCTTTCCCGATTTCACCTATAATTCCTACTTCTCTTGTGGCATCACAAGTCCCCACCACCACCTTCACACCCCTTAGTATTCCTTTCACTTTGCCTAACATCACCTACACTCCATCACCATTTCCCCTTCCACCTCAATCGACTTACCTTGACCCTGTTCTTACACAACTCCTTAATACCATTTCATCCATGCATCACCAACTTTCGACTATTAGCCAAGGTCAAACTACTCCACCCACATATCATGTCAATATAAGCTCCTTGTCCTTAGAAATATTATGTACCCTGATACCAAAATGGATAGAAATGCCTCAATTTGAGAAATACAAAGGTAAAGGAGACCCTATCAACTATATTAATAATTATACAACTTTATGTAGTGATTTTCTCCTTGATGATAAACCTTTAGCCAAATTGAAGGACCTTGAAAGATACTATATTAAAGTGGTTTTCCAACTTTCCTAATCATTCCATCCATTCTTTCAATGCATTGGTGGATGCTTTCATAAGTAACTTTCAAGTGCACATGAGACCTAAAAAGACAATGGTTGACCTCATGTGGTGTAGACAAAACACAAATGAAAAATTAATGGATTTTATCTCACGATACCAGTCCTTGTATGCTCAAATTGATGTCAAGATTCTTGATGCACATATGCAAAATATGTTTATTGAAAAATTGCACATAAACCTTTAGGATAAGCTAACTATGATGAAATTCGCTTCATTTATGCATTTATGTACATCCTTGTGTGAATACCATAATTTTTTTTAAAGTCATGATTCAAAATCCACTTCTAGTCGAGTTGAAAAACTTGAACACAACAATCAAAACCAAAATAACACACAAAACTTTCACAAACCAAATAGAGGCTTCTTACAATTCAATCCTCCACCACAACCGCAACCAAACCAACCAATTCAAACTCAAGTGGTAGTTGTTAAAGCAATGGTGCCTTATACCTATAGGGACCTGAAGAGACAATTTACTCCCTTACCCGATACCCTCCATAACACAAAGAACCAATTAATTCAACAATGCATGCTCACTTTTCCACCTGTCAGACTACTTGATCCAAATCCTCCATTACCACCCACCTTCATTTACCTAATGCTTATTGTCATTTTCATCACCAAAATGGAAATGACACTAAACACTCAAGCATCTAAAACATTTAGTTCAAGACCTAATTGATTAAGGTCATTTCTCCATTATGGGTGTGTTACTGATCAAGTCAATAAGTCTATTGCACCTCCTAATGAGAACTTACACATTTTCACCAATCCTATGCATAAACACACTATTTCATTTGTCAAGGCTAGCAAACCGTCAAACACTAATGTAATGATTGTTGATACAAACAACAAAAAACATGATATATCTCCACCTATTATTGAAGATAGTCCTATGGATCAACTTGTGGCTATGATAGACATTATCCCTTGTAAGGGACAAACCACTAAATCTCTTGATATCACTTTTCTTCCTAAAGACATACTACAAACACTTCTTGATGGTCCTCTCTACATAGCTAGCAGAATCTATGATAAGCCCACTAATGGGATATTAATAGATCCCACTTGTGGTGAGAATGTGATCACAAAGGAGTTTCTAGTATTACATGAGCTATACCAAAATGCTTATAATAAACCAACTACATGGATTAAAACACATACTAGTTTTGCATGCCCTATGATTGGATTGATCGTACTCCCCCTATAGATAGGACCTAAAACTTTGGATGTAAAATTTTCAATTATTCAATAATCTAACCAATTTTGTTTGCAGCTAGGACACCCTTGGCCTCACTCAATGAAAGAAATCCCATCAGTTGTTCACAAGTGTTTGAAGTTTTCACATGGAAATGAGGTTTTCACCATACACCATAGTGGCTTTAATCCCTTATCTTCCAAAGTTAATTTTTCATTAGAATCCTTTTGGCCTGAACCCATGGAACCCATCACCCCTTGAACCAAGATCTTTTTCATAGCTTATCAAAAGTTCAAAGCCAAAAAGATAGCTGAATTATCTCTTCGTAACACATCCCCATCCACTTCCACACCTCCTATCATAAATGAAACCATGCTTCAACCTGAGTCTAACATTGAGAAAACCATACAAACTCCTGAAAAACCACCCCTAGCTACTTCCCAACCATTGTTTAAATGACCAAGGGAAAATAAAACAACTCTTTTCATGCCTCCTCGTATTAAACAAGTGTATAAGGCCAAAGAGAAAGTGGTTGAACCATCCTCTTTATTTTCTTTTGTTCTTCCCTCTTCAAAAGTAGAAGAACCTATGATGACTCAATCTTCTCTTACACCTCAACAACTCCAAAATAGACTTAAACAAAACCACAGTGCTAGGAAACATAGGAATTGTCGTCGTCTCCTTGCTCATCAATATCACATGGAAAAAAATAAAGAAAATCAACCTCCACCTTTGACAGAAGTAATAGATGACCACCCTCCCTCCCCTAACCTTCCACAAGACAATTTAGTGCAACAATCACAAAAAAATGAACCCATCCAACAACCACAACTTTTGATACATCCATCTTTAGAAATCACCATTCATCCTCCTGTTATCATTAATCTTGATGATGATGATGATGATGATGATACATAAATAGCAAAAATCAGTGAAGAAGTGCATAATGATTTAAAATATTTATTTTCATCTATAATGAGCTTAAAAGATAAATTTTATCTAGCAAGTGAAAACCCAGGTATGATTCCTAATTCGACGCTTGTAATTATTCCTTTAAACAATCAACCACCCTCACATTACACTAAACATGATTGGGAGGTAGATAAATTGTTAGATGGTTGACTTCCATTCACCTATCTATCCTTTTTGCATTTCTCTTTTTATTTGTCCTTTTTCCTTTTCATGCGTATATCATGTTCCCCCATATCATGTGATTGATGTTCCCTCTCTTTGTACACTTCTTCTATTTGTACCTCTATTCTTCTATTTGTCGTGCATTGTCTTTTTCACTTTTTTTTCATTTGTGCTTTCCTTTTGGGGACAATGCAAGGAATCAAGACCACAATGTCTCTTCCATGTTGACCCAAAATGGACTTTCCTTTTCTTTTATTTTCTCTTTCTTTGTGTCATTATTCCAGTTTTATGTGCTTTGTGGAATGATGATAGTTTTGAGCTCTTTCATAAACACATTCCAACAACAAAAATACTGACCCCAAATCCATAGATCCCTTATGTGCTTGGTGTGCTCTTTTTTGGGCAGAAAATCCCTTTCTTTGTTTTTCATTTTCCTTGACATGACACAACCCAACTTCAAAAATATGAATTGCCATAGGGCTTTCAAAGTTGGATCTCATGTCTTGTTGTCTTTTTGCATTTATCTTTATACTTTAAAGTAATTTCTCATAGTATGATGTGTAGAAATTCCTTTAAAGTGCGGGGCATACATTACCATTAATTCATTTGTACTTTTGGTTCCTAGTGTAGCCTTGTCATTTATATGATTTTTTCGTCACTTTGTGGATGACATTGGGTGTGATGTCCTTCATAAGTGTGATCCATCTTAGCATATTGCATTCCTCTTGGTGGCCTAATGTGACACACTACATCCTAGGTAAGTTGTGAATATTCTATTCTTTGATTGGTCCTCTCTTAGAGACATTAGGAACCATGTTCCCTAAGTTATTGATCTTGCATGAATTGAACAACACTCCTTCAAACATTTTACATTTTACATTTTCATATTTTATTCTTTTTCCACCTTGCATAATGCAACTTGAATTATTGTGGTACCTTTCTTTTTGTTAATGACATTTTTCCATGTGGTGCCTTGGTAAAGTTATCAAGACACATAATTTTAATATGGTTGAGTGGGAAGCTCAACTAGTGGCATGAATTTTCCCCATATCCACCTTTGTGCATATGAGTGCATACCAACTAGTGTATGTATCTTACCTTTTGGGATTTATCACCCTGCAGATGACCAAAAGTTCTATGGCCCCAGAGTGAGTACATTTAGGCCTTCTTACCTAGTGTACCATCATGTGTTCTATCACCTTAGAGTGAGTACACATTCTCTTTTTCAAACAATCAGCCTAGATCTAATCCATAACTAGTTGGATTGATGATCGAAGCTTCATCTAATTCTTTTGTACACTTGTGTATTCCTTTTATCTTATGTTTAGTTTTCCATGAGATCTTCATCTTGGGGGCTTGATCATCCCTCTTGATTGTTGTCATTCCATCTTGCTAACATAAGTTCATTTTAACCCTCTTCTCAATGTTCATGGACACTTTAGTGTGAGTTTGAAGCAAGTTCATCCTCTCACTAAAGTGGGGGCTAAATGTGCCATAGAAAAATGGACCCTTGTCATTTTCATGTCCTTTAGAAAATATGAATAAAATTGCATGTTATTAGTTTATCATTCACTTTCATTTTCATTAAATTGCATGTTACCAGTGGCAAATGAGTCTCACCTTAGGATTGAAAATTTTAATTTTGTTATATTCTAGATCTCGACAATCAGAAACCAGTTTTTGACACTTTTCACCAATAGGAGGGCTAAGTTGCCACCTTGGGTGAATGAGTCCCACTATGAAATTTCATTAATTCTAGTTAGCATTCACAACATTCTAGATTCATCAAACATTACCTGAGTGCACTCTGTTTCATCCTATTTCTTTTTGTTCAACATTATTTTTTCATTTAGTTCATTGTTTGCATATCACAACATGCTTTCAAACATAGTTTAAATCTTATTTTTTCATTCATATTCATTAATTTGAATCACTTGATTGCATTTAGTTTACTTCATCTAGCTTAGAAAATATTTCACATAACATAATTTGAATGAACCCTTAAGCATTTTTGGCCTAACTCTCTCCTTTTAGGTGGAAAAACCCTAGAAGAGTAAGAGAAGTCCTAAGAGCCAAAAATCTATGGTTCAATAGGAAAAACACCTAAATGACCATGAAATTTCTAAAGATCCATTTTTCTATTGTACAATTGCTTATAAGTATTTTCATCAATAAGTCCTTGAAGAGAAATTCTTAATGAAGGAATCTCTAACTCCAAGGGCATTGTTGCTTCGACACCATAGACAAGGTTATAAGGAGTATTTCCATTTGATGTTCTAATACTAGTATGATAAAACCATAACACATATGTCAACTGCATATGCTAATCCATATTATGTTTTCTTACTATTTTCCTTAATATTTTCTCAGGAGTCTTATTAGTTGATTCAACTTGACCATTAGATTGCGGGTAGTAGGGTGTTGAAAAATGATGTTTGATTTTGAATGTTTCTAAGAAAGTCTTCATGTCATTATTCTTAAATGGTGTCCCATTTTCATAAGCTATTTTAGAATGAAGTCCAAATTGAGCAATAATGTGTTCCAATATGAAGCAACATATTACAAATCATCAATTGTTGAATGAAGGGGAATGGCTTCTACCCAATTTGTGAAATAGTTTGTTGTTGTAATTATGAATGCATGTCTGATGAAGGAAGGTGGTGAAACTTTTGTAATAAGGTCCAAACCCAATTTGAGAAATAGTTTGTTGTTGTAATTATGAATGTATGTTTGATGAAGGAAGGTGGTGAAATTTTTCTAATAAGGTCCAAAACCCATACCAAAATGGCCAAATAGGTATTTACAAACAAAGTTTGGAAGTAGGAGTGTGAATTAAATTGCTATGTTCTTGACATTTATGGAATTTCTTAACATATTCAAATCAATCTTGTTCCATATTCCCCCAATGATATGCTATGAGGATTAACTTTTGAACTAATGATCTTCCTCCAAAATGGCCCCCACAAGCACCTGCATGAGCTTCCACAAGTGTTATGGGGATTTTGGATTTTTTAAGGCATCTAAGTAAAATACCATCAAATGACCTTCTATATAGCACGTAAGCAAGGATTATATATCTAGATGAAATTTTTTGAAGGCAATCTCCAATATTCTTAGTTTTTAACTCAGGAAAAGTACCCTTTTTTAAATAATTAAATATGAGTGTGTACCATTCATTAGATATTTCCATGGTGTTTGATAACACTTCTTCAATTTTAAATTATATTGATCGTTTTATAATTGTATGGATAATGAATGTGAAATATTTTGAAGGATCTTGAGGAGATATAAGGGAAGCCACAATCATCAATGCATTTGCATGTCGATTATCTTTGTGTGGGATGCTATGAATGGTAGATGAACCAAAGCTTTCTAATAGAGTCATTGTGAGACCCTTGTATTTTGATAGTTTTTCATTTTTTCTTGATACATTTCATTTATTTTCTTAATGAATAATTATGAATCATCAAATATCTTAATGTCTCAAGCTCCCAGAATTAAAGCAACATGTAGTCCAACAATTAACACTTCATACTCTATTGTGTTGTCTATGCATAGGAAGTTTAAGTGATAAGACAAGGGAATAGGCTCTCCTTCAGGTGACACTATTATAACCCCTACGTTGGAGCCTGTTCTACACTTAGAGCCAGCAAAGTATAACTCCCATGTATCAAGTTCAATGATCAACACATTATCATCAGGGAATGAATCATTATTAGGTAATCCAAGGGAAGAGGGAGCATCAGTTAATTGGTCAGTCAAGGCTTGTCCTTTAATTGCTTTTTATGACACAAAATTAAGGTCAAATTTAGTTAATAACATAACCCATTTAGCTAGGCATCCTAATAAATATATTTTAGCAAAAAGATGTTTTAAAGGGTCAAATTTTGTTATCACATTTATTTCAACATTCAATAAGTGATGTCTCAATTTGCTAGTAGTGAATACAAGAACCAAACACTATTTTTCTATCATTGTGTATCATGTTTTATAATAAATTATATTTTGAATAATGTAATAAACGAGGTGTTCTTTACCATTTTCATCTTGTTGAGCCAACAATGTTGTGAGGGCATGGGCTAATTCTTTTGTATAAAGGATGAATGGTTTGTCTTGTATAACAGGTTGCAAAATAGGTGGATTAGCAAGGTAATCTTTCAAACTCTCAAAATTATATTTACAATCCTTATTCCAATTAAATTGAACCTCTTTCTTAAGATGTGTAAAGGGTACTCTTTAGTATGCTAGGGATACTACAAAATGATGGATAGCCTGAATTCTTCCTTGTAAAGTGTGAAATTGAAAACAATTTCTAGGAGGTGACATGTTAACTATAGCATTAGTTTTCTTCATGTCCACCTCAATGCATATATGAGATACTATAAAACCTAAAAAAATTCCACAATCTACACCAAAGACACTTTTTTAGGTTTAATCTCATGTTATATTTTTGCATTCACTCAAAGATTTTTCAAAAAAAACTCACAATGTCTTGTTGATTTAAATATTTAGCTAGAATATCATCAACATAATCTTCCAAAATCTTATCCATGTAATCATGAAATATCAATGTCATAGCTTGTCGATATGTTGTGCCTGCATTCTTCAATAGAAAAGGCATGACTACCCAATAAAATTTTCCCCAAGTTGTAGTAATTTTTTTTTGTATTGGTCTTGAGGATTGATAAAGATTTGATTATATTCAAAAAATCCATCCATGAATAAAAGAATAGCATCTCCTATAGTCCATTCAACCATCATGCCACTATTAGGAAGGGGAAAATTATCTTTTAAAGATGCTTAAAATTTAAATCACAAAAATCTATACACATCCTAATACAATTGTTAGGTTTCACAACTGCAAAAATTTTCAAGATCCAAGGAGAATAATCTATAGATCATATAAAACTAGCTTTGAGAAGCTTCTCAATCACAGACTTGACTAATAAAACTATATTAGGAATCATCCTTCATATCTTTTTTCTAACTGGTTTAGCATTTTTTCAAGGACTATGTTGTGTGTCACTATCTTAGCATCAATTCCTTACATATATGAATAGGTCCAAGAAAAATGTTAAGGAAAGTCTTGAAGTAGAGTTTAATGGTATTCTTTTAAGACTTTATCAAGTAACTTTCTTATTTTAATCATTTTTTCCTCATTAGTGATATCCATCGGTATGTTGATTGTATCTCCCAAAGGAAGTGTTGTTTATTTTGAGAATTCAGGATTGTATTCATCATTGTCTTTATCAATCTCATTAGTTTCTTTTTCTCCTTATTATTGCTTATCACTAATCATAGCACATGTAACCCATTTATTTTTAGGAGTAAATGATGTGTTATAAACTCCTAGTATTTATTTCAAGGCTTCATCATCTTTGAAGTATTCCAATGATGCTTCACAAGTTGTATCAATCAATATAGGATGGTTAAAGGTTAGAGTTGTTTTAGGGTTACACATGATTGTATTGATGTTTAGTGAAGGTCTTTTATTTGCTTGTGTTATCTTAGAAGGGGCTATGTACAGGATCATGATGGGCCAAAAAGTGACAATATTATGGGTATTTGTAGGGTATGTGGCTGACAATTTTTTTTATCCAAAATTGATGAAATGAGAAGGGTTTTCAGAGGAGATTCTCAGATTTCTACCAATATAAAGTATGCTTTAATTTGAATTTAATAAATAATTATTATTTATTTTCTATTGGAATTATGATTAAAGTCCTGATCGATAGGTTGATTGAAAAACATCTATAACTTTCAAACAGTATCACATTTTTTGAATCCGAAACATGTGTCACATTCTATGTTTCACATACTATAGGATTAAAAAAATTAAATTTCATGAAGTTTTGACCAAGTTAAGGTGGTCAGACATACAAGTTTTTATATTTTTAAAATTTGTAATAAAAAAATCATAATTAATTATTTACCTGGAAAAAAATTACAAAACAATATGCATCACATCTGAACATGAGTCCTCTACTTATATATAAAATATTATAAAAAATATTATAATTTTATTATGGTTAGGGTGAGACAGACACCTACTTCTTATTTTTTCCCTGAAATTTAAGTACTACTGTATTGAAATTTCAAATTTTCACTAAATAGATTTTATTTATTTTTAAATAAACCTAGTTTTTTAGAAACTACATTCAATTTTCTATATATTTTATTCTTACATATTTTTTAAATAATATAGATAACTTATTCAAATTTTTATGTCAAGTTTCCTAACACTGATTTTTCTAAATTTTTTGCCACTTAAGGGACTGTTTTATCCATGATGATCCTGCACATACCCAACGATAATATCCCAAACCTCTTTTTTTTTTTTCCTATGTTAGGATCTATAGGAACATATATGCCTTGCTCTTTCTTTCCACATCCATTTCCACTATAACCAAGTTGTTTCATAAGTTGATAACCTCTTCCATAAATTTTCTCCATTTCTTTCAGGTTTGGTGGTTGTTGATATTCTATCTCATCAAAGTTTGTTGTATATCTTGTGTCTTCTTCTAGATTAGATGAGATAGATTCTTGTGATTTTTCTTTTGAAATTTGCATTGACATTACTGTGTGATCAAAAAATAATATGCGTAATAGATTGAAATAAGTACTATTCAAACACACCAATAAGACATTGTATCAAAACATAACATAAAAAGGTAAGTAAATGCAAACTCAATATTCTGCTTCGATTGTCATCCTATTGTCCTCTATCTTCAGTGTTTTTGTTGATTCCAGCTTTTGCTCTCAGATTTGTAGGCTAGGCTCAACAAACTATCTTCCTAAAGAACGAGATTTAAACATGATACATGATGCAAGATTAAGCTATGATATTGAATTGAACTAATATAATTGAAATAAACATGATGCTATGATATTAAAATACTAAAGGAATTAAATGCATGAACTCTAATTAATTGCTTATTACTGATGCTTGGATTCACACAGGTATTTATAGAGTTTTTCGAATGATTCTGATTGGCTGTCTTGATTGACGGTTGTGATAATTCCTGGCAGATCGAATGGCTGAAGAAGGATGAAACTGAAGAGAAAATAGAAGAAAACTTGAAAACAAGATTTTTCTATTTTTATGAAAGAGAAGAAGATAAGAAGATAAGAAATCATCTTTCTTTAAAAGAATAAAAGAAAGATTTAAAGCTGATAAATAATGAATTAAAAATTCAATTATTTATTTGTGGATGAAATTCAACTTTTTCTTAATTAAATGAAATATTTAATTAAGCTTTTAAAAGCAGAAGAAAGTTTGTGATAAGAAGAAAGCTTTAATCAGATTTTTTGAAAAAAGCAGAAGATCTCATATTTAAATAAAATATTTAATTATGATATGAGAAGATTTCACAATCAAATAAAATATCTAATTGTGATTTAGAAAGAAAGCATAAGATATTTAATTAAATAAAGTTTATTTAATTAAATCACTTTTAT
The DNA here is from genome assembly GCA_007258455.2 of Sequoia sempervirens. Taxonomy (NCBI): domain Eukaryota; kingdom Viridiplantae; phylum Streptophyta; class Pinopsida; order Cupressales; family Cupressaceae; genus Sequoia; species Sequoia sempervirens. The sequence goes on along the minus strand of VDFB02079653.1, from coordinate 64,416 downwards.
GAAATTAATTAAATGAAATATTTAATTAATTAGAAAAAGAATTTAAAATAGAAGAAAGGGTAATATTTAAACTTAATTAAATCAAAAAATTTAATTCAAATTCAAACAAATGATAAATAATTTAAATAAATAATATGTATTTATTTAATTAATTAAGTGGACATATGAAAATAATTAAATAAAATAGATTTATTTAATTACGAAAGAAGAATAAGATGAATGAACAATATAATTAAATTAATTAAATTTAATCATATGTAGAGGGCTTTTAAATAAATAAATTAAATAATAAATATTTAATTAATTGTCAGGATTATAGACATGACCATTTTTAAGCATATATATTTTGCCCCTCTTTGAAGTGATGTGTGAAACGCATTGCTTCAAAGAAAATAAATAAATAAAAAAATTTTGCCCCTGATATGTTTCTGATTTTTGATGTCAATGATGCCCCCTCGGGAGGTAAATCACAGAAGATAATGTCGAGAATGATAGGGAAACAGTGATTTAGCTCCTGATAAATGATGTTTGTGATGGCCCAATGAAAATAATAGGGAAGAAATGGAAAATGCCATTAACTCCCACCCTAAAAGACCCTTATAAGGTAAAAAGGGGTAAAATGAAGTGTCATTTTCACCCTGCTGCTACAGTAAAAAGTGAGCTCTGATAGTGACTTGGTGAGATGGAGATCCCATTGCACAGGCATAGATTTGAGCGAGCGCACCGATACTAGAGACCAGCTACGTATGGATCACCGGTGAGTGATTCCAACCGTTTATGATTTCAAATTTTTCATTTTGGATCGATTTTGCAAATGTTTTGGATCAGTTTTTAGTTTTTTTTCACACGTTTTAGCGCATCTGAGAAAATTTTTAGCGCATTCGACAAATTCCGTAGCACATATAGTAAATTCTATAGCGCATATAGGCATAGGGTAAAAATGGATCATTTAGCACATTCGACAGATAGAGTAGCACATATAGGCTAGAATCGGCTAGGTTGATCTTGTAGCACATATAGGACACAGAATTGCGCATATAGGGCTAGGGTCTGAAAGTGATAAAGTTGTGCAATTGAGAGTTTAAGTGGCGCATAGGCAGGATAGAATAGCGCATCCCGAGTTTTAGGGCATCTAGGAAAAAGTTTAGCGCATATGAGAAAAATTTTAGCACATTTGTGTTTTAGCGCATCTGGGCAATAGAATAGCGCATTTAGGAAATTTTCCACAGAATACTTGTGTGATGAAAAATGATGATTTAAATTGCTTCCTTACTCAATAGATAGATGAATTGTAGGACCATCATGTTGATATGGGAAAAATGATAGAAAATCTGATAAAGAACGGATAACTTTGCTTCCAAAAGAGAAAACAAAGAGTAGATAGTGGATAACTTTGTGGCGAACAACAAAGAGTAATCTAATTGATTGATTGATTTATGGTTGATAACTTTGCTTCTCGCGATTGAAAAACAAAGAGTAGATGTTTGATAAATTTGCTTTCTGCGATAGAAACCAAATAGTAGGAGGGTACAAATTTGCATTCATGATTGAAATACAAATTGGAAATGATTTGTGTGTTGATAAATTTGCTTTCCTAAAAAGAAAAACAAATAGTAGAGGATGATAGAGTAGATTGATTTGATATTTAGATAAATTGATGTAGCACTTGATATGGGTCATTTATTGAATTTGCTAGATAGATAGATCACATGATATGAGTCTGATTAATATGTCCTTTGTGATGGTCAAACAAAATAGGAGGCTTTTAAAAGCCTCCAGATCAGAGAGTGGTTCCCACTATGTTGGGAGTGGATAGGAGAGCTTACCCCTGTAGAGTTATAGTTGATTACAGATTGTGGAATGGGACCTTTGTTGACGATGCCATGAGGTATTCAGGCCAACAGGGGACTGTTGACCGCTTTAGCAGAGAGATGGCACTTAGAGCATAACACTTTTCACTTGTCGACTGGTGAGATGAGTGTGACGCCTGAGGATGTGTATAGGATTCTTGGGATTCCAATTGTTGGTGACCTTGTGGTTTATGACCACAAGGAGATTGGTGGGACTGAGGCACTGCGACAGACATGCGGTGATATAAGCATTTGTGGTTACTGGATAGATCAGGAGGATTTCAGTAAGTATCCAGCCTTAGTTGTTGTATTGGTTGCATTTATTAGAGGCTTCCTTGGACCGAACCATCAGTCTAAGGGATTTACAGTTGGTTGGGGTAGGATGTTGGAGTGGTTGGTGACATAGCCACGGAGGTTTGCCTGGGGGAGCTGTATATTGGCCGACATGTATCACGATCTTCATCAGGTTGTATACAGAGGATCCACTAGCTTAGAGAGTGGGGTGACGCTTCTACAGATCTAGGTGTGGGAGCATATTACGATCACGAGACCTCAGTGTATGAGAGATAGTCCAGCAAGGAAACCATATGTGTATGCATATTTTGGTGCAGTTGTCCAGCAAAAGTTGGGCAAGGTAGAGTATTGGCAATGGGTATTGGATGATATTGATGCAGTGATATGGAGACTATACACAGATTGCGAGGCATGGGAAATAGATCACTTAGAGATGTCGTTTGTCTACAGACCACGATATCTAATAGGGCGGACCCCTTTTATTATTGAGATATTTATGGCATTACGGGTCCTGAGACAATTTGGATTTACACAGGGGATGCCCTAGGGCGTTGCTCATTATGGGAAGCGCAAGGGTGATCTAGGATGGGGACCGTGCATTCGATACTAGGCAGCATACATAGAGTATTCTACCTTACAGCCAAAGGTATGGATAGATAGACTAGAGGTGCAGGATGCAGGGATGACAGAAGATTATGCACAGTATTTCCATACGGATCCATTTCCATGATTTATAGTGCCAGATGAGCCACGAGTGATTGGGGTAGCACCACAGCCAGGGGCAGGGAGACAGGAGGATGTGGCCGATGGAGAGCAGGCAATGGGCGGAGGAGAGGAGGAGGGAGAGGAGGGTGAGGAGAGCGAAGATGAGGAGGAGGATAGCTCAGATGACGGGGATGATAGGGGAGATGATGGTGGAGAGGAGAGGCGGCAGAGGTTGGATAGTCTTGGCAGAGCATAGATTCTTCAGCGAGCCAGATCCGGTGGCAGACCTCAGACAGTGATTAGGGTGTCATCCTCTTCTTAGCAGGCATAGATAGTTGCATTGCAGGGTCAGGTTCATAATTTTTAGGGACAACGGGCACAGCTACAGAGCCAACTAGCTCAGGCTCAGAGTGTGATAGTGCAGTTACAGGCATAGCTTGCACAGGCCTAGACACAGATATAGGCTCAGGTATAGGCACAGGTTCAGGCTCAGGCACAGGTACAGGCTTAGGCACCCACCCCTGATTCCTAGGTGGCACAGTTGGTAACAAAGAGGGATGCACTTAGACGATGGGCACTAGAGGCCAAGGATGTGGCACAGAGACTGATGGGTACCATAGAGAGTACCTCATTATGGGAGGCCATTGCAGAATGATTTGAGGCAGCCAGAGAGGCCGAATACTACAGAGTCTGATATGAGGAGTTGTGTCCTCCTGAGTAGCGAGAGCCGTATCCCTGATCACATAGCAGGATGAGGACCCATCACGGACATCGACACATGGCAGAGAGGTTATAGGGCCTCGACGAGATCCTGATGCAGGGGGTAGTGGCAGGCCACCTCCTTCCGGACCAGCTCCTTCAAGGGCATCTACCAGCTAGTTGTTTGGGACTGATATATTTGGCACATATGCACGACATGTATATTGAGTTTTGATCATATCTCATGTATTATGTTTTGAACCTTTTAGTTTCATTGGACATTGGACATTTGTATTATTTTGATGAGTGATGATATGCAGTGGCGTTGTTTTTGATGATGATATGTTTGTGCATTTTTGATGTGATATGGATGCTACTTGTATGCATGTATGATATGAGGTGGATTTTTATATGCTTGTTTTTATTGTTTTTACGGACTAATCTTATGATGCAGGATGATCTAATGATATGATGCAAATGGATGATCTAGGATGTAGATGCAATGATTTGTGATAATGTAAATATGAGTTGTTGATTTTTTATTTTTGTCAAATGCAGAAATGAATAGTATGTGTATGAAATGCATCATGAAATGCATCATGATATGGAAATGGTAGATAATGAATGTGATACTGATAAGGATACTTGATGAAAAGATAAATGATATGTTTGGTAATGTGTATGTAATGAAAATGGCAATGCGATAATAAATGAAATGATGAATGAGTGCAATGGTAATGAAATGATATGAGATGATGATGATAAATAATAGCAAATGATAAATGATAAAATGATAATGGGATGATAAATGATAAAGATATGAAAGAAAATGTAATGATAATAGTAATTGAGAAATGACCAATGATATGAAATGATGAATGAATAAGAAATGATAATGGTATGAAAACAATGGTAATGAAATGATATGAGATAAGGATCTAATGATAGAAATAATAATGATAAATGATAATGATAATGATAAAGGATAAATAATAATGATAAAAATGAATGAATGAGACATGAGAATGATAATGATAACGATAATGATAAATGATAAAAAATGATTCAATGATAATGAATGAATGAGAAATGAGAATGGTAATAATAATGAATGATAAAATGATAATGATAAAAATGATAAATGATAATGATAATGATAACGATGAAGTGATAATGAGAAATGGGAATGATGATGATAATGATGAAATGATAATGATGAAATGATAATGATGATAAATGATAGTGATAACGATAAAATGAATGAACGAGAAATGAGAATGATAATGAAAAATGATAAGGAATGAGAAATAGAAATGATAGCGATAATGATAATGATAAAAATGAATGAATGAGAAATGAGAATGATAATGATAATGATAATGAATGATGAAATAGAAATGATAGTGATAATGATAATGATAATGAGAATGGGAAATGAATGATAAAATGATACTGAATGATAAAATGATAATGAATGATAAATGATAAACGATGAGGATGAAATGAGAATAAATGAGATGTCCAAATCTCCTCCACAAAGAGTTCAAAACTACATGACAACCATCAATGTTTTCATTCAGCCTTTCAGAACACTGATGTGAATCCAATATGCAGATATATACAATGATCTAACAAATATGCAACTAAATGAAACTAACCAATTTGTTGAGCCTGTTATAAGCCTTCTTGAATCATCATAGAGCATTTAAAATGTTGGAAGTATGTACAAGCATTAGAGGGGGAATTAGTGCCAATGATGACCTGAGTACAACTTTCATGATTTTTGATATAGCAAGCGAACACAAGCATTGAGGTATAATTGAACCGAGATGACCTAAGCATTTCTTGCATAAACAAACAAAGATTAACCACCCTTCTGATGCAAATGTGGAACTGTCCTCAATGATATTGCTTTGATAATCATGTCTTGTGACATATTTGCATCAGATTGACTGTTAACCTCAAGACAGTAGACAAAGAAAAATCATTTTCATTCCTTGCCACTCTAGTTTAGTACATCATCGAGTGTGCTCTAGAGTAATGATATCAAAAATCAAACAACCTTTATTCAAAATGTAATACTGTTATTTCATACATTATTCAGATTTTTGGATCATCCAATAGAAAATGATATGATATCTGCTGAAAATTGTTCATGATGAGGCTCGATGATCGGATAAGGTTTTGCGTGAGTTGGTTGTTTGTTTGCATGATCAGATTTTATGACTTTGTCCAGCTGTCTTAGAATGTTATGAAAGTTACGTGCCCCCAGTTGAGTGTTTGCCTCGTTTATTGACACAACTTGCAAAAAATAATATGTACAATGATCAAGCCATGGTAAGACGTTTTATCACGTTAGGAAAATGATGGCAGGATGATGTGGTTATAACCCTAAGATGCAGAAAAAGATGCAAAAAAAAAGGAAGTTGAAAAACCAAAGTGCAAAATAGGAACTAATAGAGGGAGAGGTACAGATAGCATCTATTTGGCAGCTTTTCACTATCTGTTTTTATTGCATTTTTCTGATTTCTTTTTTATTTTTTGTATTTTTCTGTCAATAGACTACCTGTTTGCCAGGTTTTCACCCTATGACATTTTTTTTTTATTTTTTTGTATTTTTCTGTTGTTTTTGAATTTTTTTTAGGACTTTTTCTGCTGTTTTTGAATTTATTTAGGACTTTTTCTATTGCTTTTGTATTTCTTTAGGACTTTTTCTACTATTTTTGTATTTCTTCAGGACTTTTTCTGTTGTTTTTGTATTTCTTCAAGACTTTTTCTGAATGATGATAGCTGACTTAAACATAATATTTCTTGAGATGCATGCTATTGATGGGTTCGTCAAATAGGTCTCCTTCTGGCATTGACAACTTGTAGGCTTTTGAACCGTAGACTGCAATAACCATGTAAAGGCCTAGCCAATTTGGTTCAAACTTTCCTTTTTTTCCCTGTCTTGTTGATTTCGTGGATTTTCTTTCAGAACTAGATCACCCACCTGAAAGGTATGTGGCTTTACTTTGTGATTATAGCTGTGAGACATCACTTGTTGGTATGCTTTCAAATGATCAGCTGCTCTCTGCCTCTTTTCATCTAAAAGTTCTAACTCTTGTAGTCAAGAAACTCTATATTCATCATCTGTTATGAGACCTTTCAGTGATACTCTTAGTGATGGTATTTCAACCTCTAAAGGCAATATGGATTCTGCTCCATAGACAAGAGCAAAAGATGTTGCTCCTATTGGCGTTCAGACACTAGTTCTGTAAGCCCACAAGGCAGGATTGAGTTGAACATGCCAATCTTTCCCTGAATCATTTACTATCTTCTTCAAAATCTTTAGTATAGTCTTGTTTGAGGCCTCTGCTTGGCCATTCCCTTGTGGATAGTAAGGTGTTGAATATTTGTGCTGAATATGGAATCTTTCACAAAGTTCATCAACATCCTAATTCTTGAAAGGCTGACCATTATCTGTAATAATGGCATTAGGAATACCATACCGACAAATAATGTAGTTGAGTATGAAGGATGAAATTTGTTTTCCAGTGACTTTAGATAGAGGTACCGCCTCAATCCACTTAGTGAAATATTTTGTCACTGTGATGATTCCCTCTCCATCGTATGCCAGTAATAACCCATTCTAATCAATTTCTTGGATAAAGTTAGTCCACTCAAATGAGTACCACAAATGCCCCCATTAACTTCTTGTAAAGCTTTGTCAGATTCGTCATGTTCAAGACATCGAAGTAAAGTACCATCAAGACCACGGTGATAAAGGGTATCAGCGATAAGGGTATAGCGAGAGGATTGCCAGATAAAGTTACATTTTTGGTTACAGGATAAATCAGGTGGTAAAAGGTCATCTTTTAGGTAGGCATAAATCTTACCATACCAGGGTGAATCAGATGCATTGAATATTCAATTGAAGGTTGTGGTATATTCTCAAACTCCAGAGGTTGATTAAGATTGTGATGTTGACATAACACTAATCTTTGATAATAAGCTTGAGTAGTTAAAGGTTCTACAGCGTAATTGTCAGTGAATCCTCTAATATAGTCTTGGTATCTATGGAGAAATTTGCGATAATGGAGCAAGATGTGTTGACTCTTATACAAAAATTCTCTGCAGTCTAAATTTTTCTTGTAACTTAAGTTCGTTTTGGCTTCTTGATCCTATTGAAGACTGATTTCTTGACAAACTTGGTTGATTTCCACTTCCTCAACATGGGAGAGAAATGGCAGAAATTTGGGCCTATGTAAAATTTTGACAGCAACCTAAAAGCGCTATTCTGTTCCCTAAATGCACTACAGAAAGAGGTATATGCACTGGAGAAAGAGTTAAATGCGCTGCAGAATACCTTGAATGCATAGAAACAGACCTTATATGCACTAAAGTAAGAAGTGTATGCGCTAAAACAGTCTCTAAATGCGCTGAAAAATGACTCAAATGTGCCGAACTAGCTAGTGAATGTTCCAAAATAGTTTGTATATGCGCTACAGTTTTTCCTAGATGCGCTAAAACAGTTTTCCAAAGACAGTTTTTGACTAGTTTTGAAAATTTTCAGCTGAAGTTTTTCATGTTCATTTTGGATGATCTTTTATCTGAATTAATGTTCTTGAAAACATAGCAAACAGTCTAATTTAAGTTGATCATAACCAAGCACAAAATAAGACAAGCACAACCTAGGTTAGGCCAGGACAATATCTGCTAGATTCCACGTGGGTTTCCCCAACTGCATATCAGTAGCATGTGAATTTAGAAGCTTGGCTACACGGGCTCCCCCTTACAGTGCACTCTCTTCTCAGGCCAACCAAGCTTCCAACCCCCATGAAACTCCCATGGTAGATTGATCACCTCTACTACTGACTGCGAAAGTGTGGAAGGCTTCACACCGACCGATGCTGGACTAGCAGATAGAAGGTTTTTGGCTTTCTAAACAATGGTATTTAGTTCGGGACCCCCATTTGAGTGGCCATACATGGGGCAAGAGATTAATCACAATTAAGGTGGCACTCTAGCCTGAAGAGGTTAAGCTCAACATGGTTTAAAGGAGTACAACTCCATCCATATGACACATCTGTACAAGCTACCTTAGGTTTTCCCTTCAGGTTTACATTTATATACCGGTTGGGGGTAGCTTGGCCTTAGCTCCATTGCTGGTTTGAGTCGCGTTGAGGTGATGAAATCCCCAGGCAGGCCCAATTTCTAGAGTCAATAACCATTTCTCTTACACCTAGGATCGCACAAGTGCGCAAGGGGAGAGGATACTTTGACTATCAAGTCAAGGTTATACAGGAAAAAGTGGGTCTGGTTTTCTAATCACCTAGTTTGCACAAGGTGAGAGCATAGTCACCTACCACTTTCAAACACAATCAAGAAGAGTAGACAGATTTATTTTAGGTGCACCAAAATAAAAAATGATTTAATCTAAGTTTACTTCACAACAGACATGGGGTTCATTTTAACTGCATGATAAAGATGTGGTGGCTACCCTAGATTGATTCATTTTAAAACCATCAAGAAAAGGAAAGAAATTATGTCTGCAAAAGGCGTCAGACTCAGAATTTTTGTTACAACCCAGATGCGCAACTCTGTTACCCAGATGCACGAAAATAGAACCCAGATGCGCAAAAAAAAGAACTCAAATGCGCAAGAACAGAGCTCAGATGCGCAATAACAGAACCCAGATGCGTAATAACAGAACCTATATGCACAAAAACAGAACTCGGATGCGTGAGAACATAACCCGGATGTGCAAGAAAAGAGACTAGATGCGCTAAACTTAAATGCAATTTTTTTTTAATTTTTCCAAAACAGATTTGAATGCACTAAATGATATCCTATATGCGGTAATTAAACTCCTAAATTCTCTTCAGAAATTCTCATATTCACCATTCTTTTTCCCAAATGCTCTTCAGAAATTCCCATATGCACCGAAACAGTCTTCATATGCGCTAAAGCACCTGCAAAACAAAAAAAAAATCTGGATCTCCAGACGTGTTGCCGAATGTCAGAAAACTTGCAAGAAAAACCTGCAAGAAAACCTGCAAGAAAGAAGTCTAAAATGGGGGCATAGGCCCCACGGTGGGCACCAGAAATGTGTGATCAAAAAATAATATGCGTAATAGATTGAAATAAATACTATTCAAACACACCAATAAGACATTGTATCAAAACAGAACATAAAAAGGTAAGTAAATGCAAACTCAATATTTTGCTTCGATTGTCGTCCTATTGTCCTCTATCTTTAATTTTTTTGTTGATTCTAGCTTTTGCTCTCAGATTTGTAGGCTAGGCTCAACAAACTATCTTCCTAAAGAACGAGATTTAAACATGATGCATGATGCAAGATTAAGCTATGATATTGAATTGAACTAATATACTTGAAATAAACATGATGCTATGATATTAAAATACTAAAGGAATTAAATGCATGAACTCTAATTAATTGCCTATTACCAATGCTTGGATTCACACAGGTATTTATAGAGTTTTTCAATGATTTTGATTGGCTGTCTTGATTGACAGTTGTGATAATTCCTGGCAGATCGAATGGCTGAAGAAGGATGAAACTGAAGAGAAAATAGAAGAAAACTTGAAAACAAGATTTTTCTATTTTTATGAAAGAGAAGAAGATAAGAAGATAAGAAATCATCTTTCTTTAAAAGAATAAAAGAAAGATTTAAAGCTGATAAATAATGAATTAAAAATTCAATTATTTATTTGTGGATAAAATTCAGCTTTTTCTTAATTAAATGAAATATTTAATTAAGCTTTTAAAAGCAGAAGAAAGTTTGTGATAAGAAGAAAGCTTTAATCAGGATTTTTTGAAAAAAGTAGATCTCATACTTAAATAAAATATTTAATTATGATATGAGAAGATTTCACAATCAAATAAAATATCTAATTGTGATTTAGAAAGAAAGCATAAGATATTTAATTAAATAAGGTTTATTTAATTAAATCACTTTTATGAAATTAATTAAATGAAATATTTAATTAATTAGAAGAAGAATTTAAAATAGAAGAAAGGGTAATATTTAAACTTAATTAAATCAAAAGATTTAATTCAAATTCAAACAAATGATAATTAATTTAAATAAATAATATGTATTTATTTAATTAATTAAGTGGACATATGAAAATAATTAAATAAAATAGATTTATTTAATTACGAAAGAAGAATAAGATGAATGAACAATATAATTAAATTAATTAAATTTAATCATATGTAGAGGGCTTTTAAATAAATTAATTAAATAATAAATATTTAATTAATTGCCAGGATTATAGACATGACCATTTTTATGCGTATACAATTACCATTGGTTGCTTTTATTTTTCAATTTATTTTGTTGTGATTGTGTATTATCCCATAAGTGAAGGTGTGAAGTCTAAGGAACCCCAATAATCTTCTAATAGCTTCACCACTTTTTCCATCTCTTGTTTCTCTTCTTTCATAGGCTCTATGTTCGATGTTGGAATTAATTTTTTTAAAGGACTTGTCATTCCTTTTTCAACTTGTAAGCAACTCTCAGGCTTGGGGTCTATTCCAACTTGGTACAATTTATTGTTATAGATATACTTCATGATACAATGAAGAGTTGAAGGAATTGTATGCATCTCATGAATCCAAGGTCTTCCTAAAAGAAGATTGTATGAAAGATTATTGAGCATGACATGAATAGGATTTTGAAAGGTAGCCTTTCCAACTATAATAGGAAAATTAATTACACCAAACAATTGATTTCCTACATTATCAAATCCTTGAGTTGACAAGGAATCAGGTTCAATTCTTGATTTATCCATGCCAAGTCTATCCAAAAGGGTCACACTACATACATTAAGGGAAAATCCATTGTCAAAAAGGATTGTTTTTATTCCTAACCTATTATATATACCTATTATCATGAAGGCATCATTTTAATTTCTCATTTCTAAAGGAGTTAGCTCATGTTGATGAAAAGTAATGTCTAAGTTAACCTCATTCATTCCTTGGATTAGAGCTACCACATCATTTGCATTTGTACTAGAAGGAACCATAACTTGTTGCAAGGAAGTTTGAAGCATAGTATGATAATTAGGTGAATTATGAATTAGGTTCCATAGGGATATCTTTGCAGGAGTATTCTCAAGTTGTTCAATAAGATCATACTCCTTCCCACTATGTGAAGGAAAATGAGGAGCACTAGGAAAGATGGGATTAGGAAAAGGTAAGGATGTTGGAGTTGGTCATTTCTATTTTGGATTGTTTCTAGTGTTATATGTATGAACAACGGTGTTATAACTTGATTTTTGTGAAACATTATTCTTAGGTGGTTCAAGGATGAAAATAGGTTTTCTTTGAGTTTTAGGTTTGTTTGGAGGTGGTTATAGGATGAGTTGGGGTTGGATTATATTAACTTTTTCTTTTTTGGTTTGTTAAGCCTTAGTGGATGAACCTTGTGAGATGAAATCCTCAAGGGATTCATCTAACATGCCAAATTCATCACTACTAAAAGGCTTGAGGGTTAAGTTAACTTGGAAAAAGAGATTTGACATACTCAAATAACTATGCTTTCTCCAAGTGGTTCATCGGTTTATAAGTGTTTTTGGTTTTGTTTTCTAATGAATGCCAAATGTAATCTAATATTATTGAACTATGAACTATGAACTAATGCCAAATGTAATCTAATCTTATCGAACTATGAACTAATGCTAGAAATGAAAGGTACAATAATAGAATTTTATCGACAATTGAAATGAATATAAATTAAGCTAGATCTAATGAAATACATGAAACAAAAATTCAATAAAATGAAACAAAAATGTAATAACAACAAACTGAAGCACAAAAATAGGATTTTCAATGTTGTAAAATGCAGTTTAATATCTGAAACAGGACTAAATCACTTAGAGGGGCATATGAGTCCCAATTGAGGTTTTTCAACGAGTCAAATGTTAATAAATAGTCAACAAAGTTTTTTGGTTTTATTTTTTAATGAATGCATTTAATATAATATAATCTTATCGAACTATGAACTATGAACTAATGTCAAATCTAATCTAATCTTATCAAACTATGAACTAATGCTAGAAATGAAAGGTACACTAATAGAATTCTATCGACAATTGAAATGAATCTAAATTAAGCTAGATCTAATGAAATGCATGAAACAAAAATTCAATAAAATGAAACATAAATGTAATAACAACAAACTAAAGAACAAAAAGGTGACTAAATCACTTAGAGGGGCATTTGAGTCCCAATAAAGGTTTTTCAAGGAGTCAAATGTTAATAAATAGTCAGCAAAGAATACCTATAAAATTAAGCAAAACAAATTGCACTAGGACTAAATCGCCCAGAGGGGCGTATGAGTCCCAAATTAGGGTTTTGACATGAATTTCAGTAAATTCTTAGTAAATATTATGGTTTTTGGTTTGAATGATGTCTAGGCTAAGTGAAATGAGATATTTTAATTGAATTTCAATGATGGGAGAGGAAAAAATGCAACCTATATGCACTTTCACTAATGCAAGATTAAGAAACCCTAGATGCAAATTAACTAATGCAAGACCTAATGTAAAGTTAATGTAAGTTATCTATAATATAGGACTATCATGCACTTCAAACTATAAATGAGGGTGTTCTAAAGTCTAGGTTCACCAAAATGAAACCTATAAAAATAGGTTAAGTGGGGGTTCTAATCTTTTTGGAAAATAGAACTAGGGTTTTTGACCTTTCCACCTATTTTCCTTTAAGTTTCACTCAAGGAAACCTTAGATATCTCAATCCAAGGATGTAATAAGGGGAAATAGATCTGTAATAAGGTGTCCTAGAGTATGATCAAAGAAAAAAGAGGGGTCCACCACCAATCAAGGGCTTGGAAAGGAAATAAAATGTAAATGATATGCAAACTTAAGTGACTGAGAAAATGAATTAAAATAAGAACAAAAAACCATAGATGAAATATAGGTGCACTTGGAAATTGAAAAGGCTCGAAACAAGATCTAAAATCCTAAAAATATAACTTTCAAAGCATATTGGGACTCATATGCCAGGTTGGGTGATTTAGTCCCAATTTATGGTTTTTGGGATAAAATTGGAATTTCATAGCAGTAAATTTGAATCCTCTGAAATCTGAAAAAAGTATTATACTGGGACTCATACAACACAAGTGGAATATCAGTCTTGTTCTACTTTTTTGAAAACTTAGGACCTGGTTCCATTCCCCTATCTCTGCTCTTTCTTCCAAACATGATTTGTAGATCTGAACCTATCAACAAACCTATAAAATAGAATATTGTATTGATTTGTTTATGACTGGTTTTCCTCAATCAAACCCCTCATTTGTTAATTAAACCTTGATAGAAATGATAGATCTTGGAAGTAAATATGAATGAAAGTTTTAATCTTAAGTGCATCTAAGATTAGGAGATGTAAAAATGCCATAAAACCCTATTCTAATGTGCTATAATAAGATGCATGAATGTAATATAGAGATGATGACTCACTTTGGGAGATCTCTAATAACCTTAATAAGCCATAATAATGCATATACCTTCCTTTAGGTATAAATTAGAATAATAATGGAGGATGGAATCACTTAGGAAACAATTCATTAGGCTTGGATTGATGGCTAATTGCATCTCCCCAACCTAGAATCCATCATGATTCACCATAGGAAATCATCATCAATCCTTGACAATGCTAGATCTTGAATGAAAGTGAGCTTGAAGACCTACAAAAAAACACTAGAATACTACTCCAAGACTTCAAATTTACTTGCTACTTTCTCTTGAATGCTCTTGTGAATGTATGCTTAAGTGATCAAGTTGATATAACGAGTGCTTAGAACTTGAATTTCTTTTCCAGATGAAAATAATGATTTGAAACCTTGTTTATTTAGTCACTTCATCTAATTCTCCATTTATTAAAACCCAAATACTAACATTAGTGATAATTTTGAATTGAAAGCCTTGATTTCCTACCCAAACCCTAAAAGGGGCCACCCAAGACTCATACACCACTTGTGGCATATGGGTCCCACCTAGAGGGAATCATACACCCAAGGTGGTGTATGAGTCCAAACCTAGTTTTTTTGGATGAGAAAATGTTGGGTTGTTAGAAAATTGATTGTCTTTATTTATTTTGTCAAGATTTCAACTGAATTAAGCCTTGGGATCCAAAATAAAGGGTCTTAGAGGCCTATTAATGATGACTTAAAGGTGTAATGAATGAAAGGGTACTAAAATGGGTCCAAATTAAGTGTGAAATTGTACCATCTGCAAGAAGGGAGTACAAATTCCTACACTACACCAAGTTCGATGCCCTATTTTTTTTTCATTACTTGGCTCCAATCTACAAGCCAATCGACCTCTTCTCATAGACTCCCCCTATGCTCATTCTCTTCATGGTTATTATTCCTTTATTAGCCATGCATCTCCTTTATACCTACTGCATCCCCTTCTTTTTTGGTTTGATGCTTGGTGAATTTTGTTTTGGCCGATTCTACTCTACCTATCAACTTTCACATTTGTATTGAAGGTAAAAAGTTATTTAAAACATTCACTTTAATATTTAATTCTTTATTGAATTTTAAATATGTTGACGCCTTTTCAAATTCCAATTTGATTTTTGAGTAGATCCCATTTGGTAATCATTGAGACATCACTTTGAGGCACATTGTTGATCAACATACACAGTAGTCAAGGTGATTGAAACTACATATGCTAATTTTTTTATTTCAAATCATCCAAACAAAGATTGTGGGATTGTCATTACATCTACCAATGTGTAAATTTGACTACCTCTAAGGCTACGAACAATCCAATTTGTGCATATTCAGTGATCATTACACCTCTTATTTATTCACGCATCTAACAATGCAAGTGACAACTCAAGAGAATGTTGGTAAAGATCAAATAGATTCACCTTCCACTAGCTAATTACATTTTCTTAACATTTCATGAGGCAATATCTTTGCCATATCTTGTTAAAGCATTAAATTTAAGAGGTTTAGACACTAAAATGAGAACCAAACAAACCAAAATTTTAAGAAAATCAAACCAACATTATTTTTCGGTGGTTTTGATCACCCATATGCCTACGTGCTCATGTACCAAAATGATTTATATTTATATGTAATTATTTAATTTCTTAAAAATCAAATACCGATAGCCAACAAATGATTTTTGTATTTTCAAATACTAAAATGTTGACAATGACATATTTTAAATATATCCAAAATAGGTAGAAAAATGGCATTGGGCACCCTAGTCTAGACCTATCACTTTTGGGACCTTAAACATCTGTATTAAATGTTAAATGTTTATTTTCAATCCCATCTTTCAATTTTTGAAAAAAATTATAAAATAGACAAATTAAATACATCATTAGGTCCAAGAACATAAAGAAGAGCTAAAATTAGTGTGAAATTGTCAATGGTGACAATTTGTAACCTACACACATGAGATGAGAGGAAGGGTCATGCCATATAGGGGATTGCCTCAGTCAAAAATTGTGTTGGAGTTTCTACCTCCACAATGGAAAATTATGGTAAGAAAGAGTGTATCCTTAGATGGATAGAGACTAATTGATAAATACATAATGAATTGGAAACTTGATACAAATCACCACTCAAATTTGATCTCCTTGATTGATTGAAGTTACTCTCATCACCTTCAAGGATTAGTTATTTCTTGATTTGATTTGATTTTATGACCTACAAGTGTTAGTACACAAAAACAAAATGTATACAAAATATATGACAAACTTACGTAAAAAATGACATGATGCTTGAATGATAAAATGTAACAATAATCTTGATAATTTTTCTCTTGATTACTCTTTAATTATTTTTAGGAAAGAAGAATCTCTAATTGAATTCACTTCTTGCATCTCCCAAATTAGTAGGATTAAAATGGTTAAAATACTATGTATTTATATTCTATTCTTCTAATTTCCTAAAAATTAAATATTGATAGATGACATTTGAAATTGAAAATTAAAATAATAAATTATCGACACCAAATATTCAGATTTTGGGCCAACTTAAGTGCTCTAATGCCTAGTGTTCCCTAGACTAGATTCCTACCTTTTAGGAATAAGGAGTGTCAAGGGAAAATTATTAAATGCATAGTTTGAATTCCCATGTTTAATTTTCCAAGAATATTTACAAAAATGGACCATTAATGCATAATAGGTCCAATCCCATAGCGGGGAGCAAAACCTAGTGTGCAATTGTCAAAGGTAATATTTTTTTACACTACAAAAACCTAACCCCTTTTTGATAGATACAACACAGACTTCACATGATCTTTAACTCCTTGTTATATATTTTCCTTATATCCATAAAAAAATTTAGAAAATAATTTATATCCAAGCCCATAGCATTCTTCCAACTTAGATGGAGAATTCTTATCTAAATGCTCATGAGAATAATTGAGTATTTCATAAGAATCCAAATACTTTTTTATTTTTTAAGATTAGGCATCACCAACATAGGAGGGACAAAAGCTAAAGATCCCTGATCACCATCAAGTGGTGATGTTTTTGAATTTGTTGATGTAGAACAAGATTGAACAAATGAAACACGACTCTTTAGGTTTAGACTACAATATTTTATATTCTCTAATAAACGAGGGTGTAAAATATAATGAACCCCAATAATCACCAAGTCATGCATTATTTTTATCATTAGTTGTACTAGATGCTACCACATTTGACTCTTCAAACTTTGGTGGTGATATTTTAGAGTTCCCATTGAAACAAGGTGTAAATATAACAACCCCCAATCATCACCCAAGAGTATATTCATGGTATCATTATCATTTGAAGGTAATTGCTAAAATTTTGAAGATGAAATCAAAGTATTAAGAGAGTTGGAAATTTTGTGTTCAGCTTCAATTTATGAATTATAAGTTTGTTCGTCCACTTTTACCATATATATCTTTTTATTATATTCGTATTTCATTTCATGTTGGAGAGTAGATGGGGCTTTCTGCATGGCATGAATCCATGGTCTACATAAGAGAATATTATATGAAAGTGGTCCCAAGATGATATATATAGGGGTAGGAATAACCATGGGCCCTACCTTAATGCGTAATGTGATTGTCCCTAATGGTTTCCTACTAACATTATCAAAGCCATGAATACAAAGATCATTAGTTTTTATAAGATCATTCATACCAATTTTATCAAGAAGATCCATGCTCTAAAATTTAAGACTTGATCCATTATCAATAAGAGTATTTCTAACCACATTTTTATTAATTCTAACCATTATCATTAGAGACTTATGTTTATTTTGGATCTCAAGCAAGCATAATTCATCTTGAGGGAAGGTAATATCAAACCTTTTTGCATACAATCAAACAAGGTTGCTACATCATTTTGTTTGACAAAAATTGAGATATCAATCTTATGAAAACCCTGTTGGATCATCCTGTGGTATGTAAGTGATGTTTGAATCAATTTCCAAAGGAATATCTTGGCTAAAGTATTAAAAAGTTGATCAAAAGGACTATAATATTTATCACTATTCTGAGGAAGGCTAGGTGGGGGTGGAAGATATGGTTGAGATAATGGAATGGATGTTATAATTTTTTCTAGTTTCTTATTATTTTTAGTGTTATATGTGTAAGGAAATGTATGATAAATTGGTTTCTTCAACACATATTATTGTACATGGTTACTAATGAGTTGTTTTGAAAAGTTTAGGAGGTACAATAATCAAATGTGGGTGTATAATTTTAGTGTTTTCAAAATCTTCTATCAAAGGAGGAACTAATTTAAAATTTTCAACCTTCATTCATGCAAGGCACCTAATTATCATTTGAAAATGTATCAATTATTTCATCCTCTTGTTCCATGATATCTTCCCAAGTAGGACAGGTAGAGGGAGAGGAGCAATTGTGGTTCTCATGATTCTCAATTATTGGATCCTCTCATACCAAGATAGTCTCATAGGTAGGTGAGGCATTGGGAAAGGGACATAAATGATTGTATTTATTTCCAATGATTGCATCCTCTTGCACCAAAATAACCTCACAAGTAGGAGAGATATTGAGAGAGGGATTAATGAAAAATAACAAAAAAGGAGGGAGAAACTCATTTTCACATGCTTGTAACAAAAATTATTTAAATTTCCTAATAAGATATGACAATAAAATGCGAATTATGATAACACAATATTTTGCAATGAAAACATTATGATATGTATTTATTGATCAAATTATTGATTTCAAAATAGGAATCAAATCTTAACAGAGAACATTGACAAATATTTTCACATAAATTTTTAGCCCTTGAAATTGATTGGACAAGGGCACAATACACCCTAGACTAGATAAATATTTTTAGAAAATTTAAAATCTTGAAACAACCTTTAGTGGTTGAGGGTTCTTTGTTTTAGAATAGTTGAATACTTTTTCTCTATGGAGCACATATATAAATGCAATTTTTGATATTTTTAGGATACATGAATATGTTAACATGATAATTTTTGAAAATTAAATAATACATAATTGATTGATTTTTCCAAAAAAATATAGAAAAGAAATTATTTTAATTTTTGGAATGAAAATACTATGTATTTTTTTACTTTTTCAATATTTTACATTAAAATATGCACACAAAAAACAAAAAAATAATATTACAATTGAATTTATCAATGAAAATAATTTAGATCTAAGCCTTAACAAGGAAAAATTAGATCTAAAATTATACAATTTAAATCAAATTATTTTCTTTTTTTTTCTTTAATGCATAGTGATTGAAGAATAAAAATACTTTCAAATCAACAATAAAATCTTGTAACAACCTAGGATTTGAATCTATTTTTAGAATTTATGCGATGAAAAATGAAAAAATTGTGAGTGCAAGATATGTTGAGTTCACCAAAAAATTGACTAGGAAAAGTGATCCTATATCCTATTAAGATAAATAAGATTATATCTTTTTCACATGACTCAAGAGTAAACATAAATTGATTTGTGTTATAATATTGATTTATGTTTTTAGAAGCTTATTTGACATACAACCCTATATTTGAAAATATAAATTATTACATGGTGCAGTCATGGATGGAAGGTCTAGAAAGGACTTTCCAAATGTGCAACTTAGAGTCAACACATCAGAAATAACACAATATATTGATATGAAATTTCATTGATTTCATAATTGGAAATTGTACATGCATCGTATGCAAAATAACTAGGGATCATAGGCCTATCGTAACAAAAATACAACATTACAACTGGCTCAAGGCCTTATTACTTTTTGTGGTCTAGAGGGTAGGATTGAATTGTGAACAATTTGTAATGATCTACTTGATTAACTATTGAATTGAATTCTAAATGATTACAAATGATCTTAAATATGATTCTCCATCTCCAATAATGATCTACATCAGCCTCAAGGGTTTACAAACCCTAATGAATGATCGAGTGTATAGGCCAACCTTATAACATGAAAGATAATCCTTTGTAAAATGAAACATATTGTAGATCTCCAAGAAAGATCTCCTTAGACCCAAAATGCTTGTATGATGTTCCATTAAGCTTTTCATGCTATGGATAGGTCTACACTATGAATTCTAGGCCAAGTTGGCTCCAAATTCTTTGACTATGATAAGAGCGATAACTTTTTGTAAATGAATGTAAATCAACTAAAATTTGGATATGATGTAGATGACCTTGTGTAGATGCTATATCTTGCTCCACAAGTTGAGAAGTGATAATGTGGTAAAATGCAGAATGAAATGTTGAAACTATTACAAACTAGAATACAAGAAAATAAATGTTTTTGGTTGATATAGGATTACTTTACAACCAAGGATGCTCCTACATTATACACCTAGGGTTGGAAGAAAAGTGAGTCCCTCGCTTTCTATGGGCTAGAGGAAAACCAAAGTGGTCCACCTCAACTTGAGAAGTCCATGATGAATCTTCCTCTATTTTCTCTTTCCACTTCCAATATTTCTTGTATATATTAATCCTAGTGCTCCTTCCAATTCTAGTGTCCAAGATCTACTCAATCTCCTCTGGTGGTTGATGTGGTAATTTCTCCTTCAAATCTACTTCTATGTTACTACCATTTGACTATCCTTCAAGATACTCATAGATGTCTACAATATTGAAAATAGGTGATATACCAGATGTCTCTGATAGCCCCACTTCATATGCATTTCCTAAATCAAATGTTTGGAAAATTTCACATGGTCCAAACTTCCCCATCTTCAACTTATGGTATGTTCCTACTGGAAATCTTCCCTTCTTGAGATATACCATCACTTTATCTCCCACAATGGACTCCTTATGTCATTTTCTCATCTTGCTTCCCCTTTTAATTGTTGTTCATGTCTTCCAAATAATTCTGAAATTGACTAAGTAATGTTTCCATGAATCTTGGAAATTCTTCTACTTCTATATTCCTCTTGTTATCCATACTAATGTCTCTTAGCTCTGCAACTCCTCTAGGATGTATCCCTATTTCAATCTCAAATGGTTTCTTCCTTGTACTCTAGCTTACTGAATTATTATATACAAATTCTTCTTATGATAGAACTATGTCCCAACCAAACATCTTAATAGGTGACCCACACTTCTATTAACCACTTTTTTTGTCCATCTGTCAGTGGGTGATAGGTTAAACTAAACTTCAATTTTTTTTTCATCTTCTTCCACAATATCCTTCAAAAGTTTATAATGAACTTGATATCCCTATCTGAAACAATACTCTTAGGTAATCCATGTAGTCTCACAATCTCCTTGAAAAATAGGTGAAAAACATGCACAACATCATTACTCTTCTTGCGAAGAATGAAATGTGTCATTTTAGAAAATGTGGGCCATTACTACCAATATAGAATCATATCCTCTCTATGCTCTTGGTAATCCCAACACAAGATCCATACTTATATCCTTTGAAGGTCTCTCTGATACTATCAAAGGTCTGTATAATCCAATATTTTGACTACTCCTTTCTGCTACTTGACAAATTTTGTAGCTCTAAACATACTTCCTAATATCCCTATATATCTACAACCAAAAATAGTTTTCACTCACTAAATCTACTATCTTGTCCACTCCAAAATATCTTGTTAATCCTCGGCTATGCTTCTATTTAATCAGATTCTTCCTCATTGAGCTCCTTAGAATGCATAATTGATTTCCTTTGAACAACATATCTTCCTGCATGAAATAGTCAAACCATTTCCTGTAGTCTCTTACTACTAGTTCTTTACATGCTCTCCATGCTTCAACAAAATCTATATTGTCCTCATACATGTGCTTTGTTTCTTCAAAACCCAATACTTCTATCTTCATCTCTGATAGAAAATTCCTGCATCTTCTTAATGTATCTGTAACTTTGTTTTACTTTCCACTCCTATGTTTCAACATAAATGTATAACTCTGTAAGAACTCAACCCATCTCATATGTATTTGTTTCAACTTCTCTTGACTATTCAAATATTGCAAATCTTGATGCTCAATGTACAACACAAAATCCTTAGGTAATGAATAATGTCTCCACTTCAATGTTTGAATTATGCAATAGAATTCTTGATCATAAACAAAATATATTCTTCTAGAATCATTCAAATTCTCACTAAAATAAGATATTGGTCTTCCTTGCTGACTCAACACTGCTACTATTGCATTCCCACTTGCATCACAATTAAATTGAAATACTTTGTCAAAATCAAGAAGTACTAACACTGACTACTCTATCACTTTTTTCTTTAACAATTCAAAACTTCTTTGTGCTCTAGATGTCCACTTGAAGTCCTTCCTATCTCCTCTCATTGTTTTTGTTGGTGTCATCCAGCTCCTAGGAGCACCATCTACAAAAAATAACCTTCATAAAATAGAGAGAATCCAAAGGATATTTCGCCAAAACAAGAGTGAATAAAAATGAGATGATAAAGTTGCATATTGTACAGTCTTTTAAAACTATAAAAAATAGAGATGGGTGACAACCTACACTATGAGAAAAACTACCCAAATAATTAAATTCATAATCATGCCTAAGTAAACTTAAGTTATTAAATGGTAAAAATCAATTACTCCAACATCCCCCCTTAACTACAACTTAGGGAGATTATTATGCAAAAAATGAAGATACAATATGGGTCCCAATTACACAACCATGCTAGGTACCCATTTACAATGCAAAAAAGAAGTCTCTCACAAAAAAAGGGTACATTTGACTATATTTATTAATTAATAAAAAATAAAAAATTCATTGTATTATGATTTTCAATAAATTAATAAATATAGTCAAATGTGCAGATGGCTTCATACACAATTCGGTTGTGTTGAATCAAAGGGTAGATTAGGAGTAGTATATTTATATATATAGCAGAGAAAAAAGATTGTGAATTAGAGAACAAATCTCAAATTGAATTAAAATATTTATAGGAGTCTCATTAGGTCTAACAAGGATTATTATAGAAATCAAAGATGTCAAAGGATTTCAAATGATCATTACAATGAGTCAAATCCTTCAAATTAGAATCAAAGGTATCAATATGTATAGTAAAGTGATAAGAGAGGGAATTTCAAAAACAAGTAGATGAGACTAGATTTTGGATAGTGTGGAGATAATCTAAACTAGAATTTCTAGTTGAAATTCAATAGTCATAGTAGGAGGCACCCTCGTAGTTGATACATCGAGTCTAGGGTTGATCCACTACTTGAAATATGACCTCTCAAAGGAGAGATTTTGATAAGCCTATTTCCACCTCATATCAGAAAATGGGTTGTGGAAATCATTCAAAGTAGCTACATCAACCATTAGAAGGTGATGCAAAGAATCACCCATGGGGAAAAAATTAGAGTTACACCAATATTGAAGTAGATAAGGAAAATAAAAAAACTACCATAATATTAATAGAATTGATTAGGGAGCTAAAAGAAGGAGACCAAGAATGAAGTAGAAGATAATGTTGGCCCCACATCCAAGCTTCTTCATCAAAAACAACATCCCTATGCTTTTAGGAATCAAATGCCACCATAAAAGCCCCCTCACATAGGGGTATATTTACACCATCTCATTTAATAATATGAAGTATCTCTCACCTTTTCAATCCTCTTGTTCTTGTGGTACCACAAAGATTAGTATGAACTAGTTCCAAGGGCTTTGTAGTTGAATGTTCATTTGTCTAAAACATGACCCTTGTTTTCTTCCCTTGTTGGCATTCTTTGCAAGTGGTGTTTGCAGGCTTGTTTATCTTAGGCATGTGTCTTACTAGCCTTTTTGAGCTCACTTTTACAAGATTATCAAAATTTACATGTCTCATTCTCCTATGCCATAACCAATTCTCATTAACATGCCCTATCATGCAGTTTTCTCCATTCACTTTAGTGAGATTGTAGAGGTTGTTTTCAATTCTTACTCCTACAACTAATCTTCCATATTTCCTTATCTTACACCCTTTTGAATTAAATATGACTTTGTGTCCTTTGTCACACATTTGGCTAACACTAGACAAGTTATTCTTCAATCCTTCAACATAGAGAACATCATTTGTATGAAATTTTATATCAATGCTTAATCTTGCCTTACCATGGATTCTTATAGTAGTGTTATCACCCAAACTGACTAAATGTTCCTTATAGCTCTTTAGCTTGATGAACTTTCTCTTATCTCCAATCATGTGCTTAGAGTAGCCACTATCTATTACCCATAAAGTTTGATTTTTGGAATGGAGTGTTGCTTGTGCAATCATTGATTGTGTTGACTTCTTCTCGTTTTCCTTCCACACCTTCTTGGGTTTGTTTTCTACCTTATCTTCCTTATTTTTAAGGTTTTGTGAACCTTTATTCACACCAGGAGGCATGTTTTTCTTTTTAATTTTAATTTTTGACTTACAAAGTTTGTTCTACAATTCTTAGCTATGTGACCAAGGTTATTACAATTATGACAAACCACATTCATATCCAACAAAGGAGAAAATTGATTTTTACTTACAATATTTGTTCTCCTTTGAGGAAAAACTCTACATTCTCTTTCCCTATGAAAATACTAATTACAAGTATAGAAATAACCATAGAAAAATTAGGAGTACCTAGTCATAGCATTTCTTTGTGTAAGATGAGGAGGTCTTCTTTGTCTTGATTTCTTTAAATCACTCACCCTTGCAAAATCATCTACGTCAACTCCCTTTTTATTTTTCATCTTCTTCAAGTTATCAAGGATTGATTAGTTATTCTTATATGTTGTTGGATTTTTTTCTCCATCAACTTTCTTCATCTCAAATTTTTCATTCTTAAAGGCATTCTTCTTGAATAATTTCTCATCATCTATTCAAGACTTTTCTTCTACTTTAAATTTATCATACAATTTTGTAGATGTATTGGTAGTAGGAATCTTTCCTTTTTCAAAACCCAAGTAAGACTTTTCTCTTTTTTAGGGATTTTATGTGTTTATTAGCTCATCAAGAATTTTTGAGCCTCCTTTTAGATTCAAACCTTTATCAATCTATTCTTTATCCTTTTCTAATTATTTTCTCAAGGCTACTATTTCAGCCTCTAGCTTCGTGCATTCATTAGATTTAGATTGTAGTTCATATTTGACTACATCTTCTATCCTTTTAGCTTCCTCCACTTGTTTCTTCAAGATTTCCACCATTTGGTAAAATTATTCAAGATTTTTGGTTAGCTTTTCAATCTCTTTTTCTATGATCTTTTTCTTTTCTTTTTTGTTCTCCTTCCTCAAGTTATCAATTTATTTTAAGGCACAAATGAGTTGACCTTCAAGTTCAACTTCTCCTTCATCTTCTCCTTCATCTTCTTCTTCATCAGAGGCTTCAACTTCTCCATTTTCTTGATCAAGCATGAATAAAAATTCATTTCTCTCAACTACAAATGCACAATCATTTTTGAACATCTAAGCTATCACTAACATTAGATGAATCATTTTCTTCTTGAATGTACAAACCCTTCCTCTTCAAGATTTGAAAATTCTTCTTTTTAGGAAAGTAGGGTTTCTTCTTTGTACTATATACTTCTTATTCAGAGTTATCCTTCTTATTATAAGGGAATTTAGGAACAAAATGTCCTAATTTACCATAGTTAAAGCACTTAAAGGGTAACTTGCTTCTATACTTTTCAAAACCTCTCCTTAATCTTTTGATGAAGTCGACTTCTTCTTCATTAATCTCTTCATGTTCAAATATAGATGCTTCTATATTTTATTTTTGGGTTGCTTTGAATGTATCTTCTCTTTTGGATGAATTTGAATTTCCCATTCTCATTTTATAAGTAGTGAAGATACCATGCAACTCATCAACAGTGGTTGTCTTCAAACTCCTTGCTTCCTCTATAGTAGAAAATTTAGAATCATACCTAGATGGTAATGATATTAAAACTTTTTGGACATAACTTGTTCTTTCATTTATTCTCCAAGGCATTTGATTGCGTTCACTATTTCATCTACCTTGAGAAGGTAGTTTGTAACTTTTTCATCTTCACTCATCTTTAGGCTCTCAAAATTTCCATTAAACATTTGTAGCTTTTCCAACTTTACCGTATCATCACCTTTGCAGATGTTCTTTAATTTGACCCAAATATCATGGGCTATTTCATAGTGCATAACCTTGAAAAACTCAAAATTTGACAACCCACAAAGAATAACATTCTTTTCTTTAGCATTGTTTTCATATCATTTCTTTCCAACCAAATCAATAGCAGTTGTTTCAGGATTTGTATACCCATTTATAAAAGAAATCCATGTACATCAATCCCTAAGGATGATAAATATGTTTGCATTCTAATGCTCCAAAAAGCATAGTTTGATCCATCCAAGGGAGGTGCTCTGTTTGAAGAGGAACCTTCAAGACTCGCCATTTTTGTTCACTAACCAAGATCTACCTAAGCTAATTAAGCTTCTCCAAGGGAACCAGTGCTCTAATACCAATTGTTGGAAAAAAACTATCTATTGAGATGGGGGGTGAATCAGTACACCAATAAAATTAAACTTTTAACACTGCTTGAAGCAAATAAAATAATCATGCAGAGATATAAAAAACACACACACAAATATACTTAACACCAGATATACATGGAAAACCCATATGGGAAAAACCACAGTGAGAATACATGTTTGAGTCTACTTCTAAAATCCAGCCTCACAATAAAACCTCATTGGTTACAAATTTTAAGGGCACCAAACCTAAGGAGACACCAATCCCTTGATTCAAGAGCACCAACTCTAAGGAAGCACCCACTCCCTTACTGAGCACCAACTCAATTACATGATGGTACCAACCAATCAGTTTTACAATGAGATTATTACAATTAATTCAAATTAATTGAGTTCAATGTTGCAATCCCATTCTACAACCACTCATAACTTCCTATTGTTCACTCAGCAACACATTTCTCTACTCTTCTCTTCTCTTTCCCCTTCTTTTACTGTATCTTACACACCTCTACAACTTAATGCATATCCTAGATGATGTTTTTGTATATCGATCTAGGTTTCCATCTCACAACATGTGCATACACAACACACAATCTCTCACTTCACACAAAAATCTCTCCTTAGCCATTACAACACAGTTTTTTGACTTTCTCACTTAGCTTCTCTAACAAGCCAAATTTCCCCAATCCAAACAATCATTGACATCATTCAATGCACTTGCTATTTTTGGCATAAAATAATCTAGGGTTTGATTTGAAGTTAATGCCATATTCTCGTATGATCAACCTCTTTAGGATTTTTAGCTATCATTGCATTAATGACATCACTCATTCCCTTTAATCACCAATTGAAATGTTGTTAGAACTATTATCTCAATTTTTGTGCCACAATTCCATTCACCTAGCCATTGAAAAAAAATGATCTTTGAATGTAGATCATCAATTTTTTCTCACACCATGATCTAATCATTATCGCTTAGCTTCTTTGCTTTAAATGAGGGGCATACATTAGTGATTCACAAGAAGGATGTGTATCAATTGAAATAATCAATTTCTACCATGTGTCTTATTCCACCAAAAATGCACATGTTAACTCTATTCAATACAAGTGTCTGATTGAAATGCTCCTTTATTTTGGAGAATTTTCATTTCCTTTCCTTCAGGTGTTGAGACTCACCCACCCTTTGTCCTTATGCTTGGAATGCATTGCAACACTTAATAAGAAATCCTGAACAATTAAGTCTAAAGCTCCTCCATACCTATCAGGGTTCGACCATTAACCTTCCCCTTTGGCTTTATCAACCTTGAATCCATCCCAAGCCAATACATTGACTAGGTATGTGCAGGATCATCATGGAAAAATTAGGCCCTTAAGTGGCAAAAAATAGAAAAATCAGAGTTAGGCAACTTGACATAAAAATTTGAATAAGTTATCTATATTATTTCAAAAATATGTAAGAATAGAATCTATAGAGAATTGAATGTAGTTTCTAAACTACTAGGTTTGTTTAAAAAAAAAGAAATTTGTTTGGTAAAAATGGGTATGTGCAGGATCATCATGGAAAAAATAGGCCCTTAAGTGGCAAAAAATTAAGAAAAGTCAAAGTTAGGCAACTTGACATAAAAATTTGAATAAGTTAACTATAATATTTCAAAAATATGTAAGAATAGATGTGTAGAAAATTGAATGTAGTTTCTAAACTACTAGGTTTGTTTAAAATATATATATATATATGGTGAAAATTTGAAATTTCAATGCAGAGTACTTAAATTTTAGGGAAAAAATAAGTAGGTGTATGTCTGACCACCCTAACCACAATAAAATGATAATTATTTTTTATAAGATTTTAGATATAAGTAGATGACTCATGTCCCAATGTGATGCATATTTTTTGTAATTTTTTTCCAAGTAAATAATTAATTATGAATTTTTATTACAACTTTTGAAAAATATTAAAAACTCGTATGTTTGACCACCTTAACTTGATTAAAACTTCAAGAAATTCAATTTTTATTTTTTGAATCCTATAGTATGCTAAACATAGAATGTGATGCATGTTTTGGATTTAAAAAATGTGATACCAAATGTTGAAAGCTATATATGTTTTTCACCTATGAATTAGGACTTTAGTCATAATTCAAATAGAAAATGAATAATAATTACTTATTAAATTAAAAGTAAAGCATAATTTATATTGGTTGAAAGCTGAGAATCTCATTCAAAAACCCTTTTCATTTCATCAATTTTGGGTAAGAAAAAAGTTGTCAACTACATACCCATCTTATTGCCACTTTTTGGCCCATCATGATCCTGCACATACCCAAATTTGAAATTTCAATGCAGTACTACTTAAATTTTAGGGAAAAAATAGGAAGTAGATGTCTGTCTGACCACCCTAACCACAATAAAATGATAATATTTTTTTATAATATTTTAGATACAAGTAGAGGACTCATGTCCCAATGTGATGCATATTTTTTTGTATTTTTTTCCAAGTAAATAATTAATTATGAATTTTTTATTACAAATTTAAAAAAAAAAAAATCATATGTCTGACCACCTTAACTTGGTCAAAACTTCATGTAATTCATTTTTTCATTTTTTAATCCTATAATATGTGAAGCATAGAATGTGACACATGTTTTGGATTCAAAAAATGTGATACCATTTGAAAGCTATAGATGTTTTTCAATCAATCTATCAATCAAGACTTTAGTCATAATTTGAATAGAAATAAATAATAATTACTTATTAAATTCAAAGTAAAGCATAATTTATATTGGCGAAAAGCTCAGAATCTTCTTTAAAAACCCTTTTTGTTTCATCAATTTTGGGTAAAAAAAAGTCGCCAGCCACATACCCATCACATTGCCACTTTTTGGCCCATCATGATCCTGCACATACCCAACCTCTAAAATATTGAAGTATGAAATTCTCTATACGTATTGTTGAGGACATGTATCATCTCCCCATGATTCTACATTGACCATCACTAGAGGTCACATAAAATTTCCATGGAATGGTGGGAATTTTTCACTTGTATTGTGCTTTTGGGTTTTAGCCATTGGCCTTACCCTTTGCCACCTTCAACCCATTCGTAGATAATCACATTGAACACAAAAACTCCAAACTCTAAAATTCCTTTGAGATGTTAGAAGTTGAGGTTCATGGTTCCTTCATACAACTTCCATCTCTTCACATTTAGATAAGGCATAAGCCTTAGTTCTAACCCATGAAGCTCGAAACCATTTTAGGGGATAGGGTTCAAACATGCCACTTACTACTTACTAGACTTTTTGGTAAGGCTTAAGCCTTCCAATCAACCCATGAACTTTGAAACCTTTTCAAGGGTCAAGGTTCACCCTTCAATCATACCTCCTTCCTGCTTTCCAATAAGGTGTAATCTTAACTCCAATGCCCGAAGTTTGTGTCCTTTCAAACTTCATTTTTCTAACTCCTTTTCCTTTGTGCATTTGATACGAGGTATGTTTGAAGTCTAAAGTCTGAAACCTTTTGAACTTAGCCCAATCTTTCTTCAATTCTTCTAGGGCATTCTTTAAGAGGTACAGCCAAAACCTGATGTTTGAAACCATGCAGTATCAAGTAAGCCTCAAGCCTAAAGTCTGATATCTAATCAAACTTGGCTTAATTTGTTTAACTCTTTCCTTCACTCAAAATTTATATAGGGGTAAGCTAGAGGCTTAAAGTCTAAAATTATTTAACACTACAAGACTTTCACTAAAACTTCAAATTCACCATTCAAAGTGAGACCACTTGACATCAATGACCATCATGACTAGCCATAAACTCCCTTTTGATATCAATGACAACCAAATTTCCAACAATTATAGCATTAGCTAATGTGGACAACACTACTATTCTAGCATATGTAATTGTCACCATTACTTTTTTTTCTCATATTTATTTGCATGTGAACTACTAGGAAACTAAATGTTAAAGTAAAATAAAAAAAATAGAAATTAGAAAAAATTAGACACTCAAAGGGTATGAATTCATGTAAAAAAATAAAATAAAAATTGTAGTCTTCTTAGAATCAATGCTCAATAGGAATGTATAAAAATAAAAAGGCATGTCATTAGTAGCTTCATTCAAGCATGTAAAATTGAGTATAATTGCAACTTGCTTAAAAAATACATTCAAAAATAATGAAATTAAAATAATAAGTATAGTATATTTTACTTATTATGGAAGAGGCCAAAACTTCAACTATGCCAAAAATACTAAGCATAGGTAAATGAAAAGGGAACTTCCTATATATAGAACTAGTCATAACTTTAGAGATAGCATAATAAGGTCTTTGATTATGTGGAAATGTACTCTACCTATATATCATAATAAATCTCCATCTAATGTACCAAATATTGATAATATATGTTATAAGTGCATCACTAAAATATTATCAATGCATTGGGTTGCCTATATATTAAAATTCTTACACCCAACATATTATTCATGGAACCATTCTCCCTAATGG
Source organism: Sequoia sempervirens (assembly GCA_007258455.2). NCBI lineage: Eukaryota > Viridiplantae > Streptophyta > Pinopsida > Cupressales > Cupressaceae > Sequoia > Sequoia sempervirens. The sequence goes on along the minus strand of VDFB02079653.1, from coordinate 33,470 downwards.
GTAAATTGAAATGAATTATCATTTTATAGATGTAGTTTTCTATTTCTATAGAACTCAGCTAAAAAATGGTAAATATTCTTGATGATCTTGATTTTTTCTATTCTCTTTCAAGCTCCCAATTTTCCATGTGCAATGGATTTGATTTATTATGACTTTCAACTTCTAAGTTGTATTATTATTTTTATTGGAATAAGAAAGGAATAGATAATAATAGTAAAACTATAAATTAGACTGTGTAAGAACAACAACAATAAACTAGTCAAGAATGACTGAACAACAACAACAACAATTTGCTGCCAGTCACACCCATGAGCCAATTTACAAAAGGAGTCAAACGAACAATATAGAAAGCTCTAATTTTCTACCACAACTACAATTTGCAAGTGTATGTCCCAAAAATAATGAGGCTAAACCACCACAGAGATGAAAACTAAAAGTAACCAAATAATTAAACTCCTCCCAAAGTGGCAATTGGCACACTCTTGTCTCTACCTCCTCCAATGCTAACACTTGATTACAGTCACAAAGTTAAGTTTCCAAATCAGCCTGTCATTACTGCCATATAGCCAAACAAGTCTCAAACTTTTCCTCCTCTTTTTAACCTCATTCCTCTATTTGTATCTTCAACAAATTCTGTGTATGGTCTTTTAGCAGCTGGTGGTTCTAGTAAGCCTCCATAGTAGCCCCTTCAAATCACAACCACAATCCTAATTGATCATGAACATTGAACTTTTCAATTTGGAACAACAAAATGAATTGAGCCTACAATTGCATTAATGTCTTCCTGAGCATAATATTAGCTTGGAAAGAGGGCTTAAGGATAGCGACATATGGTGAGAAGTTTGTACAAAGAAACAAAAATTCAATTTGAAAGGAGTAAAAGGTTTGTGAGAGAGAGGCCATGCATTGGAGTCTCCATAAATTCTTAATGATGATGTGTTTGAAAGTCTAAATGATAGTATTGTGGAACCTAGAAAGCCCAAGAAAAGCCATTCTCAAGACTAAGCCTAGGGGAAGAGCACTGGGAGATTGGAGAACAAGGAGTTTCAAAGCTACTGTGCATGGTGGGAAAACCTGAAAGCATGTTTAACATGTTTTATTATTCATATTATCATTTCAAAAGTAATGGAAATATTTCCCTTTGTATTTAGTTGAGGTTTTTAATTCATTTCATGATTTAATATCATATATATGATTTATTCTTTTAATTTTTACTCATTTCTTTACCATCCATTTTTACATATATATTTTTTATCCTATTTATCCATGTATGCATTGCATTTATCAATACACCTATCTCAATATATCTATTATCCAACTTTATTTGACTTGTTTTCCAACCGAAGTCACTTTTATGTTCCTAGAGTCAACCCTATAGACATGCATTTTACAACTAGTTTTCAAGATTGAAAATTAAATTCTAGTGAATCATCACGATTATTTTCTAGCAATGGATTGAACAAGTACAAATTGCATTAAATTTGATTATATGCAATAGTATTTAAAAGCATTCATTTGCATTAATTTTTTCATCCACAATTGTCCTCTCATGCATTCAAGCATCCTACAAGAGTTCAAGGAGCGAGTAATTATGAAACACTTCAATTCTTTGCACTAAAATGTGTAAAAAAATTTGTACATCATTCTAAGACAATTTCTTATTATTTTTATCTTTTGCATGCATTACCATGGTTTGAACTTGGAGACTGTGTCCCTTTATTCTACAACAACAATTCTTTCAAGGTACTTAGGTAAAATTATAAAATTGTATGACACTTTTGACCAACTCAACAACACAAGTAAAAATGTGTTTTATTCCATTCACATTATTGTATCTTTTTCTATTACAACATTGATCTTTAAAATAAAATTTATTTTATCAACCTAGCCATGTTTAATTACCACATTCACATTCCATTTTTAGATTTTATGTATAGTGACATTTCAAGTTTTTAGCTTAAACATTGAATTTTGAGATTTACTTATCTTTTATTTATGTAGTAATTTACTTGAGATCCATTTCTTCCTCTAAAAAAGAATTATCATCCAAGCTATACATATATTCTACCCATCTCATGTCTCTCTAATTCAGCTTTCCCTAACTATTTATTAAACTTTAGTGCTTGATGATTACTGCATGACAAAAACTCCTTTTGGTAGTGAGTATTGCTCCAACTTGCACAAATATTAATTACATAAAAAATAATACTTATGCCTAGAAGCTCATTAAATTTTCATTATAAAATGTGATATATCTACCCTATTGGAACTAATGACTACACAAACTTCTTTCCCATTGGCATCACAATCAAGTTGAAAGACCTTCCAAAAGTATGGGAGCACAATCATTGGGTCCTTCATCACTTTCTTGTTCAAGAGTTCAAAATAGTTGATAGTTCTAACCATCCATTCATATCCTCTTTTCATATAGAACATCAAGTTTGTTCATATACAATTCAAGTTCTTGATGAAAAACTTATAGAAGTTTATAAATTTATCAAAAAAATTAAGTTCAATTATGCTTGTTATTATTAGGCACTTAATAATTGCATAAAATTTCAAATTTTCATTATGTAATCCATATTACAATACAATAAATCATACTGATATAACTTTTTTCTTTGTTAAACTCCAATGTTATTCATGTTCATGCATAATTTCTCACTCTTTGTCCATGTAAACACTTGTATATATGCAATATTCTCCTTTCTCATATTTTTGAATACCAAAGTTTCATCCAAATATACAACATTAAATTTTTTAATAAATAACATTATAATTGTATTCATTTAACTCACAAATATACTTGATATATTGAATAACCCTATTCTTTATGCTCATTTTATTTTTCACCTTACTCTTCAAAGTATTATACTTTTAATAGTATAATCTATTATTAGTATAAGTTTCATTTATTTTACTTCATTCAAACTCATTTATTATTTATATGTGAATAGTAGTGATAATTAATAATTTTGAGAACTCCATCATAATCTAGGGGTATACAAGTTCATATTAATACTTTCTAAGATTTTTTTTATTTCCTCATTGTTTAGAGCAATGTGTTTTTCTTGTGTTTTTTTAATATCAACACGTAAAACAATTAATTTTTTTTGGTTTAAAATTGAAGCATACACGATACTTTATTAATATATGCAAAGTAATTACCATGCAACAAAGGATTAGAATTATTAATTCTCAAGGGTTTATAATTGTGTAGAAAATAAAATAGTAGTCAAGTAAATCAATAAGTCAAAATTCATTGTTTAATGGATTGCCAAAACTATAACATTATTTTACAATAATTAAAATACTTATACATAAATAAGGTTTCTTAAGTAGATTAATCAATAAGTTTTTGTGTTGTACTTAAAAAATAAAGTGAGGAATTTTACAGCAATTGGTCATAGGATCCTACTCTCATACAATTAAATTTTGACTCCTTGATATGTCCTACCTTCCCATAATATCTAAAAAGGTGAGCATTAATATGTTATGCTAATTTTCATATTTAGTATGCCATTTATTTTTCCCTTTCAAAATTAAAATTGATTTATTCTCATCTAAATTTTAAATAATATTGATTAACTTATAAAGATAATAGATAATTAATTATTAGATTATTAAAATGTGTTTATATTATATATAGAATTACAAAAATATTTCATTTTCAACAATTTTTCTATCTATTAAAAAATATTAAATAAAATTACTTTTATGAAAACTTCAAATTATTCATCTAAACTAAAGAAAAATAATTATAAATTATGAAACTTAAAAAAAATGAAAATGAAAAAGTAAATAACTAATGACATATGAGATTATTACATTATCAATGATAATAACATTTTTCATTTTGAATCTATTTTATATTTATTGAAAGAAAAATAAAATGAACAATCCTTTGGAATATTTGTACATAGTCTACCATAATTCATATAATATTTAAGCTTACATCTCTAATGTATAGTATGGTTGCTAATTGAAATTATGGTTTAAACAACAGATTTAATCTTTGATTTGTTTGGTTGACTCATCTAAAATCACACTACCCAGCGGGTCTTATTGTAGAACTGTACATGATTTAAAATGAGCCATCAAAACAAGTAAAAGCTTATAATGTGTTTTTTAAACCCAACCCTAATCGAGTAGTCATAATTTATTATGGATGTTTGTTATGGTAAAGCTTCAAAGATATACATTTGCATAATCATATAGTAATATGTGCACCTCGTATATTGTAATTTGTTGAAAGTGTTTAAGGTTAGAAATAAATGAATACACATTTAGAAACACAAATTTAAAATGCACAAATATTCATAGAATTAGAATACTTCAACAAGCTTCATTTATATTCAACTTGAACATAAGAATTTACAACCATAAAAATCTTGAATGCTATAATAACACTTAACAACTTTAACTCATGATCACTCGACCAAAAGAACATATGAACATTATATAATGCCTCAATATATAGAAAAGATTTGACTGATATACTAGATTAAAAAACTCACTAACCAATATTTGATATGTTTCTACTTCTAAAAGCTACTAAACAAGATATTTACTATTTTGAGATAAATTACATATTTCAACATAGACTAGAAATGCTCCCCTTTGAGCTCAATTTGTTCAGATTGGTGTTGACATCTCAATTAGTGCAGTGAATTGTTCCTCCGATGTACTCTCAAATACAGATGGAAAACTGTAACTCCTCAATTTGTATTATGTTTGTAATGCTTCTCTGGAAGTTCTTGTCTGCTCAAATATTGCGTCATCCTAGTTTACATTGTCATGGAATTTTTTCTTTCTTGTGCTGCCTCTTACCCAAAAAAGCTCCTCCACAACCTCTTTCATCGACGGTCTTTTCCTCCTTTCCAAATGAAGGCATTCTCTTGCTAACCTTCCCATATCTTCCATCTGTTGTAGGTTATGCTCCTCCAATACTTTGTTATCCAAGATTTCTGTAGGCAGTTTTGATTAAGTTTGGACAAAAAAAGACTTGATAAACTCCACTCGTCACTGGCCCTTTCTATGGAGATGGGTTGCAAAGATGTTAAAAGCTCAACCAAGACTACACCAAAACTGTATACGTCGCTTTTCTCGGTGAGTTGATATGTCTGGAAGTATTCAGGATCTAAGTAACCCCTTGTGCCCATTATATTAGTGGTGAGATGCGTGTTATTGGAAGTGGAGATGAGACGAGAAATCCCGAAGTCTGCTACTTTGGGAGAGTCTCTCTCACTCAAAAGAATATTAGATGATTTTACATCTCGATGGAAAATGGGTTGAGATGCTCCAGAGTGTAGATATGCCAAAGCCTCCGCTGTCTCAATTGCAATCTGCAGACGGGATGCCCATGGCAAAGATGCCTCTTTGGACTGTAAATGTTCAAAGAGTGTTCCATTCGGAACAAATTCAGATACCAACAATGGAAATTTAGTTTGGATGCAGCACCCTAACAATTTCACTATGTTTTTGTGATTTATTTGGGAGAGAATTGTAACTTCATTAAGAAACTCATGGTCATCCTCTAGATTCAAAACTTGCTTGGACTTTTTAATGGCCACAACAGTACCATCCGATAGAATGCCTTTGAACACTATTCCGAACCCGCCATTTCCCAAAACCATTTCCTTTGAATAATTATTAGAAGCTCTTGCCAATTCTTCTGGAGAAAACATTCTTAGGCTTTCTCTACCCACCTTAGAAGCGATGTATTGCTGTAACCGCTGAAAATACTTGGCCTCCACAAGTTTCAAGTGGCGTTTCTTTAGCCACCAAACCAAGAGAGACGCTGTTAAACAGACAACCACAAACGAAGAGACAGACCCTGCATATTTTACCAGACCAGACATTGAAATAAAATAATAGGTAACAAGGCAAACAATTATAATAACACAGGCACACACAGTAAATTTAATATATCATTACCTATGATTACAGGAAGGACAGCGCGATTTGAACTTGTGGACATGCAACTTGTCCCCATTTGAAAGCCATCTCCTTCGTAACCCTTTGCACACGAACAATTGTAGTAACCTTTCAAATTCTTGCATACTCCTCCTCCCTCTGCTCCAACGCACATATTCAACTTTTTATCCCTGCACTCGTCTATGTCTGAACAGTCATTATCACCATGGTTAGAAGCCTTGAGATTTGAGAAAGAACACACATAATACTAATAATTGTTCTAATTAACAGAAGTGCGGAGATAATACCTGTACAATCTGTGCCTTTGATGTAACCATTTCCTTCATATCCAGGAAGGCATTTGCATACGTATCCTTTTCCAGAAGGGGAGTCAATGCATTCTGCATAAGAAGAGCAGGAATAATTGGTAGTTGCTTTAGCGGTGGAACAATTCTGAAGGCCGATACCCCAGTTAAGGCGTAGACCATAAGAAGCCCTCGTGCCCTTTCCGGCCCAATATAGATTTGTATTATTGTCGTGGATCTTGAAGGTGGAGGGGTCGAATATGGTGGAGAAACCACACCTGTTATAATATTTGTTGGTAGCAGATTCGAACGAAGAAAACAGACCTCCGCCCGTGTAATTTATCGACGGCCAATTATTTGGAAGGTTAATTTCGCAACACCCGTAGCGGCAGTATGGTCGATCACTTTGACGGTCACATATTGCTATACATCTCGCCTCTCCCAAACCCCCAAAACTGTATGAACCGGATGTATTGCACCCGACAACCACGAACACATTGGACTTTGAAATAGTGAAAGGCCCATCTGAAGGTAGCCCAAAGAAGGTTGGCACACTGCTGTTTGCTTCACACGACTGGGCATAGTTATAAAAGGAGTCTATGACAAGGTAACCCGTATAACCGATCTCCATAATCTTGTAAGGATAAAGAAACCCATCTTTAGAATTGCCAGGAAAATACCCATCAGTCCAATTACCAACATTAGCATAAAAGAATGGAGCCAGCATCCCAGTATTTCTTTTCTTCATACATGGGATATTAAAACCAGGGTATCCACAACCAGAATTATTAATCCAAAAAGGGTAACTCACACTCATTGAGCCACACATTTCAGGATCACATTTTGCAGCAGTAAAGCCCACCAAACAGAGACAAATTACAAAGCGAACGACTGCTCCACAAAACATTTGACTTTGCATCAACATTTTCTGTTTGAGCAAAACCGGCTCCTATATCATGCCAACAACAACAACAAAAAGATGATCACAAATGAAAAACTGCGCGAAGGTAATAGCAGACTGCATGTCACGGAAAGACTTTTGCCAAATACCTACCCTTCAATGCTGATTAGTTTTCAAGATGATTTTGTTCAACGGAAAATGATCTAAGATAGAAAATGAATTTCTACAAAACCGCGCATAGAAACACAACGTAAATTTTCCTTGTTTCCTTGGTGAACGAAAGAAAAACACGACTTGACAATAGAAAGGGAGAGGGGCAGACCGTGGGGTGGGGATCGGTGTTTGCTTGGGTCCCACTTAATAACAGTGGTCCACATGGGGACAACTTTTGTCTCTACTATACGGCCCCGCACTAGTGATGGTCCTCCTCCTTTATTTGCCACCTTAAAATTAGGTGAATGGAAATAATATTTTTATTTCCACAACAAATGCTTATTTGCCACCTTCTCAAATTAGGTAAATGCAAATGAACATATTTATTTCCACAATATATGCTTTAATATATTAAAAGTGACTTGACATATACAAAACCCACTATCAACTAACCAATTTGGAGATATATTTTAACATGACATAAAAAATTAGTCCATTATTCATCCCTCATTGACAAACTTCGTGGAGTGGGGATAGGTGTTGATTGCTTGAGTCCCAGTTAATAACAATAAAAGATCTAATATTTTTTTCAAATCTCTTTATTAATATGATAGGATAGGTTCATGTTAAATCAAAAATATGTTCTATCATGGATATTGAGGCTCTCTAGTGTTGGGGCTCACATGGGACTACTTTTGTCTCCACTATATGGCCCCACGCTAGTGATGGCCCTTCTCCTGTATTTGCCACCTCAAAATTAGGTGAATGGAAACAATATATTTATTTCCACAATATATGCTTATTTGCCACCTTCCCAAAATTAGGTAAATGCAAATAGACATATTTATTTCGACAATATATGCTTTAATATATTAAAAGTGACTTGACATATACAAAATCCACTGTCAACTAACTAATTTGGAGATACATTTTAACATATGACACTAAAAATTATTCCATTATTCATCGCTCATTGACAAACTTATGTTTCCACCATGTCTATCTATACCCATTTTTTAAAAATTTACTTGCAAAATTGAAAACAAATTCTCAAGCTCACTATGTAATATAATTTTAGATAATAATGACTAATTATATCAACCATAATTCACAATTATACATGATATTTAGTTAATCAATCACAAAATATTAAATATTTTTTTTCTCTAAAATCACCTTTCAAATCACCAACCAGAGTTTCTATGTACCATTCATAGCCCATTTCATATCACTTCTACCATTAATTGTTTTAATGCAACCTCAAATTCCCTCCTAAAATTAAAAAATCTCCACTTACAACTATCTTTTCAAATTTATACAACTCAATTGACCATTATTTATACAAGAGACCAAAATTGTGTGATGTAAGCTACCTATTTAGCATTTCAAATTTGTGAGTTTCTATTGGAGACACTTGTTGGAGAGTAATTCAAGAGAGATACCCCACACTTCATCAACCACCTGCTTCAAATTCCATGGTATGTCTATTTCAAAGTTGTTTCAATATTTTAATATGCTTTTTTTGATATTCATTCAACATATCATCCTTACTATGTCTTTTTCACACATTTGTCCAAAAGATAAACCCTTGACAGTTGAGTATATGATACATATATTGCAAAGATATAGAAATTGAAGTTTCATATAGTCATGTTCATTTATATTAAAATGAATTACATTTATGGTTGGTTCTTTATAAGTTTAATGTTCATACGTATTAGGATTTTCTTCACAAATAGTTGCATACATATGTATCATTCCACCTACCATCCTTAGCTTATAAATATGCACAATCAGCCAGAAGATAGGTGCATGAAACCCTTAACAGTTGAGTATATGTTACCCTAAACCGATTGCAATTTATAACCCTTTGTGAAACAACATTATGATACAAATATTTCTAACCCAAGTTTCTAAAATAGCTTTAATATATATAGAGTGTACAGATAAATATTTGTGTTTCATATTGCTATTTCAAATTATATATAAATATCATAATGTTGTTTTAGAAATGGTTATAACTATTTGCATCAAAATATTGTTTAAAGCTATATAGAAATATCATTATGTTGTTTTAGGAAGGGTTATACATATTTGTATCATACTACTATATCAAGTTATATATATTAAACCCTTAATTAATTATATAGTAATCAATTAACATGATCACTTAAGGGTTGTAAGAGTTAGAATTGGGGATATGATTAGTTAAGAGTTGTATGCAATTCAAGTATTTTTCCAACTTGCCATCTGTTGATGTGGACCCCTCGCACAACATAGCACTCACCACCATCAAACCCTTTACTTTACTTCAAATATATGTGTCTTTGTATGTGTCTTCTACTTATTGTTCTTACACTTGGCTCAATGTAGATGAAGAACAAATCACCAACAAGAACCATGCGAGCTATAACCAAGTGAGTTTGCACAAAATTTCCTACACATAAGAGAGGTGTGAGGTTACCACACAGTGATTATGATGAAGTAATTGTCATTCCATAGTTGATTGAACCTATATTCCAAGTGAATGCAACTATTTCAACTAAAAAGGTTTCAATGTAAAAAGAATGGACCACAACTAACATGGAATCTACCATGATAGACATTAAAGACAATAGAATGTCAACAAGAGGGACAACAAATAAGTGGAGTATTCTAACAACCACATTGACTAATTGGTTTATTGGTGTTACCTCTACCGAAAGGAAAGGGCCCCCAATAGTCTTGAATGATAACAAAGAGGAAAATGATGTCAAATGGTGAAAAGAGATGGCTATTGAATTGGCCATGGTTTGGAAATTGTCAATCTCAAATTTGAAGCAACACAAATCTACTAAACAAGGACTAATCCATTCAAAGATGGACTTCCTAGTAACTGTTATGGGACAAGCTTCAAAAGAAGGCATCTTGATCTAACTTTGAGGACAACACAAGGCAAAGATAGAGACCGTGCACTCAATCTCAAGCTTTTAGTTGTTGCCGCATTATATGAAACACTAAAAAATGAATACACAACCAATCCTTATGCTCTAATGAATATTTGGAACTATGATGAGGCTAACATCCAAGCCAGATGAAATTGTGCAATGAGAGTGCTTGATAAAAAGGGCAGCAAAAATGTATCGTACATTATCCCCGAGCTATGAGTGGATCACTATTTTATGTTGTACTTAGAGGTGTCTCACCCACTAATAGATAGCTTTTGATTTTTGATGGCCATGGTAGCCACATTGCATTTTTTACCATTAACAAAGTGAGGTCACTAGGCATCGATTGCTTATCCTACCAATCCACACATCTTACAAGTTGTAGCCACTTGATGTTAGTGCGTATGTATCTTTCAAATCATATTTCAAAAAGGAAAGAATGACATGGACTAAAAAATATCCAAATTTATAAATTAAAAGGGTAGAATTGGCAACACTTGGCAACACTACATTTCATAAAGCATTTATTGTGGAGAACATAAAAGAAGGCTTCAAAGAACAAGTATTTGGATTCTAACTATAAATACATTAATGGAGGACATGAGGCCAAGTGATACATTCTAGTTTGTTTGCCCCGAGGAAGCATTTTTTGTAGAAAACATTTTAAGTCTATCCATAAATGGTGTGCCACAAACTAAGGTTCCAGGTTAAATTAGAATAAATTATTTTACAAACCACCATAGTTCACCAGAAACAAATAGTTTGTTCAACTAGTAGTCTCCAATTAGAACTATGTGTAGTGTGTTTTACCTACCCTAAGATGCAAAACTAAATTAAATGTAACCAAAGGAAAACACAAAAAAAACACTCAAATTAGGCCTAGTTGAATCTAAACAAAGCACATAAAAATGGAGCCTTTTATCTTGTTTAAATTGTTGTCTTGGTTAGCCCTTTGGTGCTTGAAATGTATGCTCCTTTATTGGCAAAAGAGCTCAAATCCTAGCTCTAAATTATGGTGAGATGATGTGGAATGCAATGGTGGATGCTTGGATGCTGGAAAATTATTAAGTGTGCTTGAATGCTTGATTTCTACGTGAAGTCTTGGTGATTTCCAAATGAAAGCATTTCCTCTAATTTTAGGGGAAGTTCATCTAAAGAAATAGAGGGTCAAGATTGATCCATGGTGGAAGAAATCAAGGGCTAGGGTGAGTTGAGAACTCACAAGCCATCACATCTTGACATGTGGTAAATGATGTGGGAAGTCAAGGGTTATGTGGAGGTGACATGGAGGTACTAGGTTGTACCTTGGGAAGGGACAATATCTCCTCATAAAGGAGGCCCTTGTCCACATGTGTTTGAGAGGACATGTGAGGAATTTAAAAAATTTCACAAATCCTCGTGGAGATGGGAGAAGGAATTTAAATTTTTTTAAAAATGTATTGGAAGATTAAATGTGAATTAAACATTCACATAAGGAAGGGGATGCCTTCACCAAATCAAGAAAGCATTTAATGTAGGTTGACTAAGGAAACATGCCATAAATGGCATGGAGATTAGGCTAGCTTAATTAGGTGATTAAGGTTGTGCAAATGCATGATTAGACGGGTTAATGACAGATTAGAGGCAAGCAGGAGATTATGGATGATGTGACATGAGGAAAGAGAAAAATATGAATTAATAATTCATTTAATTCATTTGGGCTAAAGTCACTAAATTCAATAAATTGGGATATTTATTTAATTTGGAGATGAAAGGGTTAATGTATTTAATTGATTAACTAATTAACTTAGGAAAATTATATGGAAAATAAATATTAATCAAATAATAGATTATTTAATTAATATGGATTAGGGATGTGAAATAAAGGAATGAGAAGGGGTGAATTTGACCATATGGAAGTAGTTAAATTTAGGTGTCTACATTTTGCCCCTCTTCAAAGTACTATTAGAATAATAGTGTTTCGAAATATATATATATGACTTGATAGAAGAAAAGACTATTAAAGGATGCTCCAGTATCACATGAGAGTGGATAGGAAGAAAGAATGCATAAATATGGTAGGGTATGCCCCCTTGAGAGGGCGGATGGGGAAGAAAAGGTGTCCTAGGTGACTTCTTGATATGGAGAAATGGAGGGTACCACACGATAGAGCACAAAAAAACCATGAAGAATGAATTTTGAGTAGAGAAAAATGGGAAAATAGGGTGTAAATGGTAGCCTTCGGAAGAAAAGGGGTGAATGAATTAATAAAGGGTAAAAATTACCCAAAAATTAAAAGGATAATTAGGGGAAAAAATAAAATTATAAATAGTGAATTTGAAAAATTACTATTAACCTAATTCTAATTTGCACACTTGGCAGCTGACTAGACGAAAGAGTGAGAGAGTGAGAGTGATGACAAGGTGTTGGTGGATTGTGAGTTGATCCACCAAGGTGAGGAGGTACAAGCATACTACTATGAGCATGTGATACCCCACCAGGTAGGCCTCTAATCCCACTTTGTGATTTCAATTTGAATTTTATGCATATTTTTATTTTTGGGATGGGTAGCTAGGTATGCAAACTCACCACAGAAGGGTAGATTCTCCCTTCTGGTAAGGCACATTTTCTCATTGGGTGGATTGGTGAGGAAAGGGAAAGACTCATGCAATGTAGGGGTAGGCACAATGGGGGAGGGGTGATTGCAAAATAACCACTCCTAGAAAAGGGTGAGATTACACAACATAGGGGTGAAAATGAACTAGGAAAGGCAATTGCATATTCACCAAAACTAGAAAAGGATGAATATGAATTTACAAAAAAGGGGGAACAAGCAGATGTGAATCCACCCTTTAGGGAAAAGGGAAAATGTGAATTCACTACTCAAGGAGAAAAGAAATAAGGGCATTATGAAATTTCCCCTTGGGGAAAGAGGGTAAATGTGATTTCACCTCTGAGGGAAAGAGGGGTGGATAAGAAAGGGGTGGGTGTGCTTATCAAACAGGTGAACCCGTGAAAGGAAGACAAAGGGTTGAATGTGCTAGCTAGACAAGTGAATGTGTTAGATAGGGAATGGGTGAGCCTACCTCATAGGGGAAAAATCATCAAACCGAGGGAGGGATAAAAATGAAAGAAAAAGGAATAAAATTTTAGGAAACCTGACCAAATTTCTTGCATGGATGTAAAACTTCAAGATGTTGAGGACATGGGAGAGACACTCAGTGGTGTTAGATGTGACACGGAGGGCAATGAACGCCCATGATCATGGATCACTAGTGCAAGAAGGATTACTACATATGTTGGGGTATCCCAACATCACAACACATAGAGGATTCCTCACAACATTGATGGAGTGATGGAGCTCTGAGACTTCAACCTTCCATCTCCCAACAAGGGAGATAACTATAACATTGGAGGACTTGTGCAAGATACTTAGATTATCGATCTGAGGGCACTTGATTAGTGCAACCCACAACCAATTAGTGGATAGGAGCCTACAAGCTATATTTGGGTCTATTGAGCTTCCCATCCAGGGGAGAGAGTTAGATTTTGATGCTTTCTTGGGACTAGAGATACTATCTCTACCAGTGTACCTTTGTAGCCTTATTAGTGGGATTTTTCTTCTAGATAGGAGTGGATACGTTTGTAGCCTCAAGATGATTGAGGTGGTGAGACACATAGTGAAGAGATGATAGGGGGAGTTTTCATGGGGAGCCTGTGTGGTAGCACAATTTTACTGATACATGCATGTCATCTGCTATAGAAGAGCACTTAGCATCACACATGTGAGTTTGTTCCAAGTATGGGCCAGGAATCACATCAGTGTTACAAGACCAAACATTCTTATTGTCGGTGTTAGAGATTAGACATTGTCTATAGCATGCTGGTGGGGGACAAAGTATGGATGGAGGCTACACTATCAGGAGGTGGGGATTTTGGAGTGGTGGTGCAGATTGGATGGGTTGACGGAGGAGCACATCACCTAGAGACCATACATGGCATGGAGTTTCTAGGGATGGAGGGGGTACCTATTCTCATAGTGTTACCTGATTGGCTGAGACCCATTTATTATTGAGCTGCATAGACTAGATAAGGTTACCCAACATTATGGGATACATCAAGATATTCCTACAAGACCCTTGAGGTTCCGATGGATTAACTGAGAGCCCACTACAATATGGGGGCAGTAGATTACAATAGAGTTATGCTTGATAGATGTGGGATGCAGTCTAGATGACACAATACCCATAGAGAGGAGGAATGGATGATGTTGGTATGACAGTATAGTATGCTACATGATGAGTAGAGTAAAGGCTAGGATGGATTACCATAGTACACCTAATCCTAGGTTCCCTAGGATTCAGGTCACATGATGAGAGGGAGGTGGCCAAGCCACAAAGGAGGAGGAGGAGATGGGAACATGGAGATGGAGGAGGCTAGGGGGAGGAGCAGGCTATGGGTGTGGATGAGGATACCCTAGCCGTGCACCCATTATTGATGGTACTATATGTGCCACCACCACCAAAGGACTCTCTAGTGTTACTTATAGGATCCCTAGCTTGACTGAGTATAGTAGAGCATCGATTGAGGGAGTCTGAGACAGATTGACACAGGTTATAGATAGAGGTGG
>VDFB02079653.1:0-18559 GCA_007258455.2 Sequoia sempervirens | reverse complement strand
TATGAAGCAACATATTACAAATCATCAATTGTTGAATGAAGGGGAATGGCTTCTACCCAATTTGTGAAATAGTTTGTTGTTGTAATTATGAATGCATGTCTGATGAAGGAAGGTGGTGAAACTTTTGTAATAAGGTCCAAACCCAATTTGAGAAATAGTTTGTTGTTGTAATTATGAATGTATGTTTGATGAAGGAAGGTGGTGAAATTTTTCTAATAAGGTCCAAAACCCATACCAAAATGGCCAAATAGGTATTTACAAACAAAGTTTGGAAGTAGGAGTGTGAATTAAATTGCTATGTTCTTGACATTTATGGAATTTCTTAACATATTCAAATCAATCTTGTTCCATATTCCCCCAATGATATGCTATGAGGATTAACTTTTGAACTAATGATCTTCCTCCAAAATGGCCCCCACAAGCACCTGCATGAGCTTCCACAAGTGTTATGGGGATTTTGGATTTTTTAAGGCATCTAAGTAAAATACCATCAAATGACCTTCTATATAGCACGTAAGCAAGGATTATATATCTAGATGAAATTTTTTGAAGGCAATCTCCAATATTCTTAGTTTTTAACTCAGGAAAAGTACCCTTTTTTAAATAATTAAATATGAGTGTGTACCATTCATTAGATATTTCCATGGTGTTTGATAACACTTCTTCAATTTTAAATTATATTGATCGTTTTATAATTGTATGGATAATGAATGTGAAATATTTTGAAGGATCTTGAGGAGATATAAGGGAAGCCACAATCATCAATGCATTTGCATGTCGATTATCTTTGTGTGGGATGCTATGAATGGTAGATGAACCAAAGCTTTCTAATAGAGTCATTGTGAGACCCTTGTATTTTGATAGTTTTTCATTTTTTCTTGATACATTTCGTTTATTTTCTTAATGAATAATTATGAATCATCAAATATCTTAATGTCTCAAGCTCCCAGAATTAAAGCAACATGTAGTCCAACAATTAACACTTCATACTCTATTGTGTTGTCTATGCATAGGAAGTTTAAGTGATAAGACAAGGGAATAGGCTCTCCTTCAGGTGACACTATTATAACCCCTACGTTGGAGCCTGTTCTACACTTAGAGCCAGCAAAGTATAACTCCCATGTATCAAGTTCAATGATCAACACATTATCATCAGGGAATGAATCATTATTAGGTAATCCAAGGGAAGAGGGAGCATCAGTTAATTGGTCAGTCAAGGCTTGTCCTTTAATTGCTTTTTATGACACAAAATTAAGGTCAAATTTAGTTAATAACATAACCCATTTAGCTAGGCATCCTAATAAATATATTTTAGCAAAAAGATGTTTTAAAGGGTCAAATTTTGTTATCACATTTATTTCAACATTCAATAAGTGATGTCTCAATTTGCTAGTAGTGAATACAAGAACCAAACACTATTTTTCTATCATTGTGTATCATGTTTTATAATAAATTATATTTTGAATAATGTAATAAACGAGGTGTTCTTTACCATTTTCATCTTGTTGAGCCAACAATGTTGTGAGGGCATGGGCTAATTCTTTTGTATAAAGGATGAATGGTTTGTCTTGTATAACAGGTTGCAAAATAGGTGGATTAGCAAGGTAATCTTTCAAACTCTCAAAATTATATTTACAATCCTTATTCCAATTAAATTGAACCTCTTTCTTAAGATGTGTAAAGGGTACTCTTTAGTATGCTAGGGATACTACAAAATGATGGATAGCCTGAATTCTTCCTTGTAAAGTGTGAAATTGAAAACAATTTCTAGGAGGTGACATGTTAACTATAGCATTAGTTTTCTTCATGTCCACCTCAATGCATATATGAGATACTATAAAACCTAAAAAAATTCCACAATCTACACCAAAGACACTTTTTTAGGTTTAATCTCATGTTATATTTTTGCATTCACTCAAAGATTTTTCAAAAAAAACTCACAATGTCTTGTTGATTTAAATATTTAGCTAGAATATCATCAACATAATCTTCCAAAATCTTATCCATGTAATCATGAAATATCAATGTCATAGCTTGTCGATATGTTGTGCCTGCATTCTTCAATAGAAAAGGCATGACTACCCAATAAAATTTTCCCCAAGTTGTAGTAATTTTTTTTTGTATTGGTCTTGAGGATTGATAAAGATTTGATTATATTCAAAAAATCCATCCATGAATAAAAGAATAGCATCTCCTATAGTCCATTCAACCATCATGCCACTATTAGGAAGGGGAAAATTATCTTTTAAAGATGCTTAAAATTTAAATCACAAAAATCTATACACATCCTAATACAATTGTTAGGTTTCACAACTGCAAAAATTTTCAAGATCCAAGGAGAATAATCTATAGATCATATAAAACTAGCTTTGAGAAGCTTCTCAATCACAGACTTGACTAATAAAACTATATTAGGAATCATCCTTCATATCTTTTTTCTAACTGGTTTAGCATTTTTTCAAGGACTATGTTGTGTGTCACTATCTTAGCATCAATTCCTTACATATATGAATAGGTCCAAGAAAAATGTTAAGGAAAGTCTTGAAGTAGAGTTTAATGGTATTCTTTTAAGACTTTATCAAGTAACTTTCTTATTTTAATCATTTTTTCCTCATTAGTGATATCCATCGGTATGTTGATTGTATCTCCCAAAGGAAGTGTTGTTTATTTTGAGAATTCAGGATTGTATTCATCATTGTCTTTATCAATCTCATTAGTTTCTTTTTCTCCTTATTATTGCTTATCACTAATCATAGCACATGTAACCCATTTATTTTTAGGAGTAAATGATGTGTTATAAACTCCTAGTATTTATTTCAAGGCTTCATCATCTTTGAAGTATTCCAATGATGCTTCACAAGTTGTATCAATCAATATAGGATGGTTAAAGGTTAGAGTTGTTTTAGGGTTACACATGATTGTATTGATGTTTAGTGAAGGTCTTTTATTTGCTTGTGTTATCTTAGAAGGGGCTATGTACAGGATCATGATGGGCCAAAAAGTGACAATATTATGGGTATTTGTAGGGTATGTGGCTGACAATTTTTTTTATCCAAAATTGATGAAATGAGAAGGGTTTTTAGAGGAGATTCTCAGATTTCTACCAATATAAAGTATGATTTAATTTGAATTTAATAAATAATAATTATTTATTTTCTATTGGAATTATGATTAAAGTCCTGATCGATAGGTTGATTGAAAAACATCTATAACTTTCAAACAGTATCACATTTTTTGAATCCGAAACATGTGTAACATTCTATGTTTCACATACTATAGGATTAAAAAAATAAAATTAAAATTTCATGAAGTTTTTGACCAAGTTAAAGATTGAGAATTAGGACATACCGGTTTTATATTTTTTAAAAGTTGTAATAAAAAATACATAATTATTTACTCGGAAAAAAATTACAAAAAAATATGCATCACATCGGGACATGAGTCCTCTACTTATATCTAAAGTATTATAAAAAAATATTATCATTTTATTGTGGTTAGGGTGGTCGGACAGACACCTACTTCTTATTTTTTTCGAAATTTAAATTATACGTATTGAAATTTCAAATTTTCATAAATAGATTTTTATTTATTTTTAAATAAACCTAGTTTTTTAGAAACTAAATTCAATTTTCTATATCTTTTCTTCTTACATATTTTTTAAATAATATAGATAACTTATTCAAATTTTTATGTCAAGTTTCCTAATACTGATTTTTCTAAATTTTTTGCCACTTAAGGGCCTATTTTTTCCATGATGATCCTGCACATACCCAACGATAATATCCCAAACCTCTTTTTTTTCCCTATGTTAGGATCTATAGGAACATATATGCCTTGCTCTTTCTTTCCACATCCATTTCCACTATAACCAAGTTGTTTCATAAGCTCATAACCTCTTCCATAAATTTTCTCCATTTCTTTCAGGTTTGGTGGTTGTTGATATTCTATCTCATCAAAGTTTGTTGTATATCTTGTGTCTTCTTCTAGATTAGATGAGATAGATGCTTGTGATTTTTCTTCTGAAATTTGCATTGACATTACTGTGTGATAAAAAAATAATATGTGTAATAGATTGAAATAAATACTATTCAAACACACCAATAAGACATTGTATCAAAATAGAACATAAAAAGGTAAGTAAATGCAAACTCAATATTCTGCTTCGATTGTCGTCCTATTGTCCTCTATCTTCAGTGTTTTTGTTGATTCTAGCTTTTGCTCTCAGATTTGTAGGCTAGGCTCAACAAACTATCTTCCTAAAGAACGAGATTTAAACATGATACATGATGCAAGATTAAGCTATGATATTGAATTGAACTAATATGCTTGAAATAAACATGATGCTATTATATTAAAATACTAAAGGAATTAAATGCATGAACTGTAATTAATTGCCTATTACTGATGCTTGGATTCACACAGGTATTTATAGAGTTTTTTCGAATGATTCTGATTGGCTGTCTTGATTGATGGTTGTGATAATTCCTGGCAGATCGAATGGCTGAAGAAGGATGAAACTGAAGAGAAAATAGAAGAAAACTTGAAAACAAGATTTTTCTATTTTTATGAAAGAGAAGAAGATAAGAAGATAAGAAATCATCTTTCTTTAAAAAAATAAAAGAAAGATTTAAAGCTGATAAATAATGAATTAAAAATTCAATTATTTATTTGTGGATGAAATTCAACTTTTTCTTAATTAAATGAAATATTTAATTAAGCTTTTAAAAGCAGAAGAAAGTTTGTGATAAGAAGAAAGCTTTAATCAGAATTTTTTGAAAAAAGCAGAAGATCTCATATATAAATAAAATATTTAATTATGATATGAGAAGATTTCACAATCAAATAAAATATCTAATTGTGATTTAGAAAGAAAGCATAAGATATTTAATTAAATAAAGTTTATTTAATTAAATCACTTTTATGAAATTAATTAAATGAAATATTTAATTAATTAGAAAAAGAATTTAAAATAGAAGAAAGGGTAATATTTAAACTTAATTAAATCAAAAAATTTAATTCAAATTCAAACAAATGATAAATAATTTAAATAAATAATATGTATTTATTTAATTAATTAAGTGGACATATGAAAATAATTAAATAAAATAGATTTATTTAATTACGAAAGAAGAATAAGATGAATGAACAATATAATTAAATTAATTAAATTTAATCATATGTAGAGGGCTTTTAAATAAATAAATTAAATAATAAATATTTAATTAATTGTCAGGATTATAGACATGACCATTTTTAAGCATATATATTTTGCCCCTCTTTGAAGTGATGTGTGAAACGCATTGCTTCAAAGAAAATAAATAAATAAAAAAATTTTGCCCCTGATATGTTTCTGATTTTTGATGTCAATGATGCCC
Source organism: Sequoia sempervirens (assembly GCA_007258455.2). Lineage (NCBI taxonomy): Eukaryota > Viridiplantae > Streptophyta > Pinopsida > Cupressales > Cupressaceae > Sequoia > Sequoia sempervirens. The sequence continues at coordinate 13,184 of VDFB02079653.1, read as the reverse complement.
CCTCGGGAGGTAAATCACAGAAGATAATGTCGAGAATGATAGGGAAACAGTGATTTAGCTCCTGATAAATGATGTTTGTGATGGCCCAATGAAAATAATAGGGAAGAAATGGAAAATGCCATTAACTCCCACCCTAAAAGACCCTTATAAGGTAAAAAGGGGTAAAATGAAGTGTCATTTTCACCCTGCTGCTACAGTAAAAAGTGAGCTCTGATAGTGACTTGGTGAGATGGAGATCCCATTGCACAGGCATAGATTTGAGCGAGCGCACCGATACTAGAGACCAGCTACGTATGGATCACCGGTGAGTGATTCCAACCGTTTATGATTTCAAATTTTTCATTTTGGATCGATTTTGCAAATGTTTTGGATCAGTTTTTAGTTTTTTTTCACACGTTTTAGCGCATCTGAGAAAATTTTTAGCGCATTCGACAAATTCCGTAGCACATATAGTAAATTCTATAGCGCATATAGGCATAGGGTAAAAATGGATCATTTAGCACATTCGACAGATAGAGTAGCACATATAGGCTAGAATCGGCTAGGTTGATCTTGTAGCACATATAGGACACAGAATTGCGCATATAGGGCTAGGGTCTGAAAGTGATAAAGTTGTGCAATTGAGAGTTTAAGTGGCGCATAGGCAGGATAGAATAGCGCATCCCGAGTTTTAGGGCATCTAGGAAAAAGTTTAGCGCATATGAGAAAAATTTTAGCACATTTGTGTTTTAGCGCATCTGGGCAATAGAATAGCGCATTTAGGAAATTTTCCACAGAATACTTGTGTGATGAAAAATGATGATTTAAATTGCTTCCTTACTCAATAGATAGATGAATTGTAGGACCATCATGTTGATATGGGAAAAATGATAGAAAATCTGATAAAGAACGGATAACTTTGCTTCCAAAAGAGAAAACAAAGAGTAGATAGTGGATAACTTTGTGGCGAACAACAAAGAGTAATCTAATTGATTGATTGATTTATGGTTGATAACTTTGCTTCTCGCGATTGAAAAACAAAGAGTAGATGTTTGATAAATTTGCTTTCTGCGATAGAAACCAAATAGTAGGAGGGTACAAATTTGCATTCATGATTGAAATACAAATTGGAAATGATTTGTGTGTTGATAAATTTGCTTTCCTAAAAAGAAAAACAAATAGTAGAGGATGATAGAGTAGATTGATTTGATATTTAGATAAATTGATGTAGCACTTGATATGGGTCATTTATTGAATTTGCTAGATAGATAGATCACATGATATGAGTCTGATTAATATGTCCTTTGTGATGGTCAAACAAAATAGGAAACACCCAAAACTCCGGATCGAAGAAGTTGTTGTATTGGCTGCATTTATTAGAGGCTTCCTTGGACCGAACCATCAGTCTAAGGGATTTATAGTTGGTTGGGGTAGGATTTTGGAGTGGTTGGTGACATAGCCACGGAGGTTTGCCTGGGGGAGTTGTATATTGGCTGACATGTATCACGATCTTCATCAGGTTGTATACAGAGGATCCACTAGCTTAGCGAGTGGGGTGACGCTTCTACAGATCTGGGCGTGGGAGCATATTGCGATCATGAGACCTCAGTGTATGAGAGATAGTCCAGCAAGGAAACCATATGTGTATGCATATTCTGGTGCAGTTGTCCAGCAAAAGTTGGGCAAGGTAGAGTATTGGCAACGGGTATTGGATGATATTGATGCAGTGATATGGAGACTGTACACAGATTGCGAGGCATGGGCGATAGATCACTTAGAGATGTCGTTTGTCTACAGACCATGATATCTAATATGGCGGACCCCTTTTATTATTGAGAGATTTCTGGCATTACGGGTCCTGAGACAATTTGGATTTACACAGGAGATGCCCTAGGGCGTTGCTCATTATGGGCAGCGCAAGGGTGATCTAGGATGGGGACCGTGCATTCGATACTAGGAAACATACATAGAGTATTCTACCTTACAGCCAAAGGTATGGATAGATAGACTAGAGGTGCAGGATGCAGGGATGACAGAAGATTATGCACAGTATTTCCATACGCATCCATTTCCACGATTTATAGTGCCAGATGAGCCACGAGTGATTGGGGTAGCACCACAGCCAGGGGCAGGGAGACAGGAGAATGTGGCCAGCGGAGAGCAGGCAATGGGCGGAGGAGAGGAGGAGGAGGGAGAGGAGGGTGAGGAGAGCGGAGATGAGGAGGAGGATAGCTCAGATGACGGGGATGATAGGGGAGATGATGGTGGAGAGGAGAGGCGGCAGAGGTTGGATAGTCTTGGTAGAGCATAGATTCTTCAGCGAGCCAGATCCGGTTGCAGACCTCAGACAGTGATTAGGGTGTCATCCTCTTCTCAGCAGGCACAAATAGTTGCATTGCAGGGTCAAGTTCAGAATTTTTAGGGACAACGGGCACAGCTACAGAGCCAACTAGCTCAGGCTCAGAGTGTGATAGTGCAGTTACAGGCATAGCTTGCACAGGCCTAGACACAGATATAGGCTCAGGTATAGGCACAGGTTCGGGCTCAGGCACAGGTACAGGCTTAGGCACCCACCCCTGATTCCCAGGTGGCACAGTTGGTAACAGAGAGGGATGCACTTAGACAATGGGCACTAGAGGCCAAGGGTGTGGCACAGAGACTGATGGGTACCATAGAGAGTACCTCATTATGGGAGGCCATTGCAGAATGATTTGAGGCAGCCAGAGAGGCCGAATACTACAGAGTCTGATATGAGGAGTTGTGTCCTCCTGAGTAGCGAGAGCCGTATCCCTGATCACATAGCAGGACGAGGACCCATCACAGACATCGACACATGGCAGAGAGGTTACAGGGCCTCGACGAGATCCTGATGCAAGGGGTAGTGGCAGGCCACCTCCTTCCAGACCAGCTCCTTCAGGGGCATCTACCAGCTAGTTGTTTGGGACTGATATATTTGGCACATATGCACGACATGTATATTGAGTTTTGATCATATCTCATGTATTATGTTTTGAACCTTTTAGTTTCATTGGACATTGGACATTTGTATTATTTTGATGAGTGATGATATGCAGTGGCGTTGTTTTTGATGATGATATGTTTGTGCATTTTTGATGTGATATGGATGCTACTTGTATGCATGTATGATATGAGGTGGATTTTTATATGCTTGTTTTTATTGTTTTTATGGACTAATCTTATGATGCAGGATGATCTAATGATATGATGCAAATGGATGATCTAGGATGTAGATGCAATGATTTGTGATAATGTAAATATGAGTTGTTGATTTTTTATTTTTGTCAAATGCAGAAATGAATAGTATGTGTATGAAATGCATCATGAAATGCATCGTGAAATTATGATATGGAAATGGTAGATAATGAATGTGATACTGATAAGGATACTTGATGAAAAGATAAATGATATGTTTGGTAATGTGTATGTAATGAAAATGGCAATGCGATAATAAATGAAATGATGAATGAGTGCAATGGTAATGAAATGATATGAGATGATGATGATAAATAATAGCAAATGATAAATGATAAAATGATAATGGGATGATAAATGATAAAGATATGAAAGAAAATGTAATGATAATAGTAATTGAGAAATGACCAATGATATGAAATGATGAATGAATAAGAAATGATAATGGTATGAAAACAATGGTAATGAAATGATATGAGATAAGGATCTAATGATAGAAATAATAATGATAAATGATAATGATAATGATAAAGGATAAATAATAATGATAAAAATGAATGAATGAGACATGAGAATGATAATGATAACGATAATGATAAAAGATAAAAAATGATTCAATGATAATGAATGAATGAGAAATGAGAATGGTAATAATAATGAATGATAAAATGATAATGATAAAAATGATAAATGATAATGATAATGATAACGATGAAGTGATAATGAGAAATGGGAATGATGATGATAATGATGAAATGATAATGATGATAAATGATAGTGATAACGATAAAATGAATGAACGAGAAATGAGAATGATAATGAAAAATGATAAGGAATGAGAAATAGAAATGATAGCGATAATGATAATGATAAAAATGAATGAATGAGAAATGAGAATGATAATGATAATGATAATGAATGATGAAATAGAAATGATAGTGATAATGATAATGATAATGAGAATGGGAAATGAATGATAAAATGATACTGAATGATAAAATGATAATGAATGATAAATGATAAACGATGAGGATGAAATGAGAATAAATGAGATGTCCAAATCTCCTCCACAAAGAGTTCAAAACTACATGACAACCATCAATGTTTTCATTCAGCCTTTCAGAACACTGATGTGAATCCAATATGCAGATATATACAATGATCTAACAAATATGCAACTAAATGAAACTAACCAATTTGTTGAGCCTGTTATAAGCCTTCTTGAATCATCATAGAGCATTTAAAATGTTGGAAGTATGTACAAGCATCATAGGGAAAATTAGAGCCAATGATGACCAGAGTACAACTTTCATGAATTTTGATATAGCAAGCGAACACAAGCATCGAATTATAATTGAACCGAGATGACCTGAGCATTTCTTGCATAAACAGACAAAGATTAACCACCTTTCTGATGCAAATGTGGAACTTTCATCGATGATATTGCTTTGGTCATCATGTCCTGTGACATATTTGCATCAGATTGACCGTTAACCTCAAGACAGCAGACAAAGAAAAATCATTCTTGTTCCTTGCCACTCTAGTTCAGTACATCATCGAGTGTGCTCTAGAGTTATGATATCGAAAATCAAACAACCTTTGGTCAAACATGTAATACTGTTATTTCATACATTATTCAGATTTTTGGATCATCCAATAGACAATGATATGGTATCTGCCGAAAAGTGTTTCATGAGAAGGCTCGATGATCGAATAAGGTCTCGCGTGAGTTGATTGTTTGTTTGGTATTGATCTGAGTTTATGACTTTGTCCACCGTCTAGAATGCTATGGAAGTTACGCGCCCCAATTGAGTGTTTGCCCCATTTATTGACATCAACTTATGAAAAGGAATATGTACAATGATCAAGCCATGGTAAGACGCTTTATCACTCTAAGCAAATGACGGCAGGATGATGCGATAATAACCCTAAGATGCGAAAAAGATGCGAAAAAAGGAAAGCTAAAAAGCCAAAGTGCGAAACAAGAACTAATAGATGGAGAGGTACAGATAGCATCCGCTTGCTAGATTTTCACTCTGTGATTTATTGCATTTTTCTGATTTCTTTTGATTTTTTGTATTTATCCACAAGATCACCGCTTGCCGTGTTTCACCCTAAGACACATTTTGGATTTTATATTTTTACTTTTCCAATCGCTTTTGAATTTTTAGGACTTTTTCTCGCTATTTTGAATTTCTTCTCAGACTTTTCTACTCTTTTGAATTTCAGGACTTTTCTACCTGCTTTTGAATTTCCCTTTAGGACTTTTTCTGCTGTTTTTGGATTTCTTCAGGACTTTTTCTACTTAAACATAATATTTCTTAAGATGTATACTATTGATGGGTTCATCAAATAGGTCTCCTTCTGGCGTTGATAACTTGTATGCTCCTAAACCGTAGACTGTAATAACCACATAGGGGCCTAACCAATTTGGTTCAAACTTTCCTTTCTTTTCTCTTTCTTGTTGATTATGCGGGTTCTCTTTCAGAACTAGATCACCCACCTGAAAGGTACGTGGATTTACTTTGTGATTATAGCTACAAGACATCATCTATTGGTATGCTTTTAAATGGTTAGCTGCTCTCTGTCTTTTTTCATCTAAAAATTCTAACTCTTGTAGTCGGGAAACTCTGTATTCATTATCTGTTATGAGACCTTTCAGTGATACCCTTAGTGAAGGTATTTCAACCTCTAAAGGCAATATGGCTTCTGCTCCATAGACAAGGGAAAAAGGTGTTGCTCCTGTTGGCGTTCAGACACTAGTTCTGTAAGCCCACAAGGCGGAATTGAGTTGAACATGCCAATCCTTTCCTGAGTCATTGATAGTCTTCTTCAAAATATTTAGTATAGTCTTGTTTGAGGCCTCTGCTTGGCCATTCCCTTGTGGATAGTAAGGCATTGAATATCTGTGCTGAATATGGAATCTTTCACAAATTTCATCAACATCCTGATTCTTGAAAGGTCGACCATTATCTGTAATAATGGCATTAGGAATACCATATCGACAAATAATGTAGTTGAGTATGAAGGATGAAATTTGTTTTCTGGTGACTTTAGATAGAGGTACTGCCTCAATCCACTTAGTGAAATATTCTGTCACCGTGATGATGAACTTATGCCCATTTGAAGATGAAGGATGAATTTTTCCTACTAGATCTAACCCCCATTGAGAAAATAGCTAGGTTGGTGTGAATGAGTGAAGCTCTTGTGCAGGAGCGTGAATAAGATTCCCATGAATCTGACATCTTGAGCATGTTTTAACAAAAGTAAATGATTCCCTCTCCATTGTAGGCCAGTAGTAACCCATTCTAATCAATTTCTTGGATAAGGTTAGTCCACTCGAATGAGTACCACAAATTCCCCCATGAACTTCTTGTAAAGCTTTGTTGAATTCGTCACGTTCAAGATATTGAAGTAAAGTACCATCAAGACCACGGTGATAAAGGGTATCAGCGATAAGGGTATATCGAGAGGATTGTCGGATAAAGTTACTTTTTTGGTTACGGGATAAATCAGGTGGTAAAAGGTCATCTTAGGTAGGCGCATAAATCTTACTCATACCGGTGAATCGGATCCTACCAAGTGACGATAACTTGGCTTTCGTGTGTGTCATTACATGGTGGTGTAAATAATTGTTCCACCGTAAATTCATAGCGTAGTCTATTTTTGGGAGTTGTAAATAATGATGTGATCGTGAGCTACAGCATCAACCGCTTTGTTATCGCTTCCTTGGAATTTGTGTGAACTGGAATGTTTACAAAGTACTCTTGAAGTCATCAATTCATCTTCTTGTATGGCAACAATTTGTCATCTTTAGTCCTGATAATCATCATTTATTTGATTAATAACTAGTTGTGAGTCACCATAAACTTGTAGCTTGGTAATCCTCCATTCCAATGTTGTCTTTAGTCCAATAATTAGTGCTTCATATTCAGCTATGTTATTGGTGCATGGAAACATTAACCTATATGACCGAGGAATGGTATGTCCTTGAGGGGTGACAAAGAGAATGCCTGCCCCCAATCCATGTTGAGTAAAAGAGCCATCAAAGTATAAGGACCATAATTGCTTAGATTCTGCAGTGAAAACATCAGCATCTAGAAATTCAATGTGTAAGGGGTGCTCTGTTTGTAGAGGAGCGTCTGCTAGTTGATCGGCAATAACTTGTCCCTTGATTGCTTTGCGATCAACATAGTGGATGTCAAACTCACTCAAAATCATGACCCATTTTGCTAACCTTCTTGTTAGTGATGCTTTACTCAGTAGAAACTTGAGTGGATCAATTTTTGAAACAAGATTGATTGTATGAGTTAGCATGTAATGTCAAAATTTCTGTGAAGCAAAGACTACTGCTAAACAAGCCTTCTCAATGAAAGTGTATTTAAGTTCATGACTTGTGAGTGTGTTGTTGATGTAATAGATTGCATGTTCTTTTCCTTCACGGTCTTCTTGTGCTAATAATGCCCCCAAGGATGTCTCGGTTGCGGCAATATACAGGATCAATGGTTTGTCTGGATTTCATGGTACTAGAACTAGTGGGTTCATCAGGTACTGCTTGATTTGTTGAAATGCCATTTCACATTTGTCATCCCATCTAAAAGGAACATTCTTATGCAGGAGATGTGTGAAAGGTAGACTTTTGTTGGCCAATTGTGCAATGAATCTTCTTATGGACTGAAGTTGCCCTTGTAATGATCTCAATTGATCGATGTTCTTTGGGGAGGCATCTCCATGATCGTTGAACTTTAGTGTGATCCTACTTCAATTCCTCTTTTCTCAAAATGATATCCTAAAGTTTTCCGTGATGTGACCCCTAAAAACACATTTCTTAGGATTTAGGCTTAACTTTGAATTTTTCCTTAACTCGGGTAACATTTTAGATGATCTCCAAGTGTCCTTCTCTCGTATAATTTTAGCCAATATGTCATCTCACATAATCTTCCATGAAATGTACATCATGTCATGAAAGATCAGAGTCATATCTCTTGATAAGTAGCTCCATCATTCTTGCCAAAAGGCATGAAGACATCTAATAGTACATGCCCCATGGACAAGGAAAGCCATTTTGGTCTCTAGGGTGCAATCTTGATTTGGTTGTAAACTGTGAGAAACCATCCTTAATGAATACATGGCATGGCTTAAACTGCTTAAACTCAACTTATAGTGTTACTACTTTGGAAGTGGAAAAGCTCATCCCTGTAAGTAATCTTTGTTAAGATTCTCTCAACTGCATACTCTTTTAAATGCTTATCCAAATTTCTTTTGCTACTAATTGGACAATATTGGAGATCCATTCTCAAGATAGGCAATTGATCTCATAACCCGTGATCTAGGAGTTTCTTGAGTTCTTTAACTAGTAGGCAACATGAGCATTTATCTTCCGAGTTTTGTTTCAATCGGGTTTAACTCCCCGCTTTAATAGACAAATGATGGATTATGAGATTAGATCTAGGACCTGGCATGTCTGCATATGACCAAGCAAAATTAACTTGATTTTCTTTGAGAAAGTTCATGAACTCTGGGATTTCTTTATCTGTCATTGATTCAACTACCTGTAGAATCCTTCGATTATCTGTAGTTGCAATATTGATTTCTTTTGTAGGCTCGATCAAGATGGGTGATTGCTCATGATAATGCTCTGAGAGAGTGTCAAGAGTCCCATTAGCTAGTGCCTTAAAAAGGTTTTCACCATCTGATACACTCTTTATTTTATCTTTTGTCTGATCTAGCACTACCAATTTCTGGTTTTCACCACTAGATCATTTTTCTTTATTTTCATTTTTGTAGCTAAGAGACTTGACACTCTCCTGATTAAAGACTTCATACCAAAAATCGCTAGTGGAACAATCATTTACATCATCGGCGAAGAGGAAGTTTATGATAGCTTCGTCATTTGGAAAAATAGGTATATCAATAGGTTCGGCTAGATCCCAGTCAATGAGATCAAGATGAATTAAAGGTAATAAGTCATTTGGTTGTGTGAAATCAGTGATGGTTAGGGTCAAGACAGAGTTATCGGTAGGATCCGAGGTATGAGGTAGGTCAATGATGGTACTATTCTCCTGATAGTCTTGTTCGTTAAAATCTGACTCAGTATCACTAGACTCATAGTTGCTTTGTGGTTCAGATTCTTGTGGTTGGGACCCTGAACCTTCTCCTTTGATTAAAGTGGGTGTATACTTGTGTATGACATCTACCTCTTTTTCCCTCCAAAATTCATCATTGTGGATGGTATCCCACTCATATTCAGCAGAATCTGTATTAGAGTTATTTTCTATGAAATTTAGGATTGATGCCAAACATGCCTCTTTCTTATCGGAACCTTCTTGCAATGTAAAAACATTACCTTGTGATTGTTTGGATGGGGTAGCGTCATAGCCTATTCCAATTTTATTATATGCAACAAGCCCTGGGAGATGGATAGACTCAACTATGCCTTCTTTTCTTTTTCCAAGAGGACCATTGTCATATCCCATCTTTTGCATGATGGAATACCCTTTTCCATATCGATCCGTTGGTAAGGTGACATTTAGAACTGTTTCCTCTTCATCCTTATAGAGCCAATCTAGAATTGTTGTATCCTCAGGATCTCCCATGGGGAATTTTTCTTTGATAAATTGTCCATTGAACTTGGTAGTTGGCTCTATTTGTATTTGTGCTGATGTTGATGCTACTGATATCTGTTGTTGTGTAATAGAAGGTTGTCCATGTGATCGAGGAGATGTAGGTAGATTAGCAAGACAAAGAGAATATTCCCCAACTCCACTTTCCTTGAACTGCAGTTTCTTGTCAAAGCTTTTGGCTAATTGACTGATTTGTGTATCATTCTTAGGAGAAGTATTAGCAAGCACTACTCGATTGTTTGGAACCAAAGTATCCTGACTAGCTTTGACATTGGCACAAGTTTGGATGTTTGAATTATCAGCTGATATAGTGATTTCCTGTCCGTCATATGGAAACTTAAGACATTGATGGTAAGTGGACGGAACAGCTTGCATTTCATGAATCCAAGGATGACCCAACAAGATGTTGTATGCAAGATCCTGGTCTAAAACTTGACAAAAGGTATTTTTGATAACAGGTCCCACTCTGATTGGTAGCATGATTAGACCTTTAGACGTTCTTTCCTCATCATCATAGGCTTTTATAGTAATCTTCCTTCTAGGATCAATGGAGTCTTCTGAAAATCCTAAAGCTTGAACCACCTTCAAGGTACATATATTTAAACCAGCCCCTCCATCTATTAGGACACGTTTAACACGAAATTGATGGATCATGACCTCTAAGTATAATGATGAATTGTGGGGATGAGTCATGGAAACATCATCTTTGTCAGAGAATGAAAGACATGTGGGTGAGGACAAGTGTCCTACCATGGCTTGAAATTGGTTCACATCCAAATCCGTGGATACAGTTGTTTCAAAGAGGGATTTGTCTAAAATTTCCTTATGTGCAGGAGATATCTTCAGGAGTTCTAAAATGGAAATTTGGGCTAGAGTTTTTCGAATTTGGTTAACTAAGTCATATCGATGTTGAGGGAAGGGCTCAGTGGATTTCGAAGAAGCACCTTTCAAGACAACTTTAGCTTGTGCTCTTGTTGTGACATTAACTTGTCCATTGTCTATTTTCTCATTGATTTTTATAACGTTGACTTGCTCATCATCCATATAGAGGTGATGGATTACAGTGTCATCAATTTGATTCACATTTTTGTCAGAAGACTCTCCCTTTTGATAATTTGGTAAAGGGTTGTGAAATGCTTGGTGATCTTCATTGGATTTTTGTTGTCCTTCTACTATGATAATGCCTTTGTCAATTAGGTCTTGAATAGCATGTTTCAAAGCTTGACAGTTGTTTGTACAATGACCTCTGCACCTATGATAGTCACAATAATAAGCTTCATTCTATGATGGAGGTTTTACACTAGGTTCATAATTACGTTGAGGTGGTAAAGTAAGGACATTTTTTCCCATAACCTCTTTGAAGGTAGATTCCAAGGATTGTCCTAGTGGAGTGAAAGTTCTTCTACTAGAGAAGAATGAAAAGCGTTGTGGGTTCGTGTTTGAGGCATTCCCTAAGGTGTTGTTGTTGTTGTTTCCATGATAGTTTTGGTTGTTGACAGTCCCCTGATTGTTGTTTGTTGGAGGTGAAAGATTGTTTCCTTGATTCACGACTGAATTGACATTGTTGTAATTATTGTTATGAGTAGTATTTGGAGTACTCAGAACAAACGGCTTAGATGTGACATGATTTGCATCTACAACACCATTGTTTACAATGTTTTTGTTGCGAGTCCAAAATTTAGACTTGTCTTGATTGTTGTAATGGTTAGATGAGCTAGGGTTGTCCCTGTCAAGTTTTATTGTCCCTCTTTTGACCAAAGCACCTTCGATGGTGACGACATCCTCAATCAATTTCTCAAAGGAGGGTGGACAATGTAGATTTAAGCGATAGCTCATTTCTAAGTTTAGGCTATTGATGAAAGTAACCAATTTTTCCTTTTCAGGAACATGCCGTGGGTACCTAGCGAACTTTCTTCTCCATCTTTGAAGAAAGGTAGTGAAAGGTTCACCAGGTTTTTGTGCAACTTTGCAAAGATCAATCATGGTGATTTGGTGTTCGATGTTGTAGGTGTATTGTGTTATGAACAAATTGATCAATTCCTCAAATGTTTGAACAGGAGGTGTAATCTTAGATAACCATTCCATAGAGTTAACTCCAAGGCTCCGAGGGAATAATCGCAATAAGTATCCTCGTGAGTGAATTCCAATGCCATGTTTCGAAAGTCTCTAACGTGGTCAATTGGATCCGATTTCCCATTATAACGATCAAATTTGGGAATTTCACAATGTTTAGGAAATGGAATCATGTTGAGCCTTCTATCAAAAGGATAAGGACATATGTCATCAAGAGTGTATTTCTTTGTTGTGGTCCCCCCTTGTAACTCTTTGATTTGTCCTTGGAGTGCCTTAAATTGTTGCGTAAGAGCAGTAAGATCAAATGGGGATGTTTCTTCTTCTTTGCTCTTTAATTTCTCAGTATCAAAATCTTTGGGCAGCTTAGCTCCTTGATCAGCTAGGAAGAGAAAATACTTTTCTTTGTCACGTTGTAGGATCTTTTCTATGGCTTTAAGAAACTTGGGGTCTTGTTCAGCCTCTCTAAGGTGAAGTTCTTCCTCTTGCTCATCATCACTATCTATGGGAGTTTTGTTCATGTTTTTGTTCTTATGAAACAAATTTTCCTCTCTATCAGCCATATTGTCGTCACTAAAAAGAGGATTGAGACTCACTAATTAAATTATACCACGCTCACCTTCTTGAATGCTATGGGTAGGAGTTTTGTTGAGAGTTTTCCTAGTTTGTTGTGCATTGAGATCTTGTAAAAATAGGCATATGGAAGGAATCCTATGATATGATCACAGGTCACTGAAGGACTTGACTAGGATGAGTTGAATATTCAATCGAAGGTTGTGGTATATTCTCAAACTCCATAGGTTGATTAAGATTGTGATGTTGAGATAATGCTAATCTTTGATAATAAGCTTGAGTAGCCAAAGGTTCTACAGCGTAATTGTCAGTGTATCCTCTAATGTAATCTTGGTATCTATGGAGAAATGTGTGATAATGGAGCAAGACGTGTCGACTCCTATACAAGAATTCTCTATGGTCTAAAGTTTTCTTGTAACTTAAGTTCGTTTTGGGCTTCTTGATCCTATTGAAGACTAATTTCTTGACAAACTTAGTTGATTTCCACTTTCTCAACATGGGAGAGAAATATCAGAAATTCTGGTCTGTGTAAAAAATTTTGACAGAAATCTAAAAGCGCTATTCTGTTTCCTAAATGCGCTGCAGAAAGAGGTATATGCACTGGAGAAAGAGTCAAATGCGCTGCAGAATACCTTGAATGCATAGAAACAGAGCACATATGCGCTAAAAATGTAGCCTCCTAAAATGCTGAAAATGACTTTAGATGACCGAACCAGCTAGTGGATG